>WNGS01131303.1:0-11963 GCA_020271785.1 Procambarus virginalis
ATGTTCCCCTTCCCGGAACACGATCCGTTAACAGGTTTACAACCAGGTCGAAATTACCACTGGGTGAAGAGGCGAAGATCAACAATCGCTGTCTAGCCGCCTCTCACCCTCCAGACTCGAACCCTAGTCCCGACATCCCTCGCGAGGCGTGGAGAGAGTGAGCACGCACAATAACCAACTACACCACCGGCCTAAACACCTATATAGATAGAGTTCGCCCCACACAAGTGCATTCTGTAAAGTCGTGCATAGAAAAAACGGGATTTTAATGCCGGAATAATGCAAAGAGAAGCCCTCGACAACACTGCTCCAGAGAAGTGTGTAATGACAACTCACTTGACATCAGATGGTAAATTATGCGCTTGGAATATGATACGATGTTAAGTTTATGTATATGTATGTGTGAAAGTCAGGGGTTATATATAGTATTTGTGTATTACATGTTAACTGCAGAGTTTATATACAACGGATATATTTCTACATATGCTGACGTGTCCACACGGGGGCAGACATGTCCACACGGGAGCAGATGTGTCCACAACGGAGCAGACACGTCCACACGGGAGCAGACACGTCCACACGGGAGCAGACACGTCCACACGGGAGCAGACACGTCCACACGGGAGCAGACACGTTCAGACGGGAGCAGACACGTCCAGACGGGAGCAGACACGTCCAGACGGGAGCAGACACGTCCAGACGGGAGCAGACACGTCCAGACGGGAGCACACACATTCTCACGGGAGCAGACATGTCCACACGGGAGCAGACACGTCCACAACGGAGCAGACACGTCCACACGGGAGCAGACACGTCCACACGCGAGCGAACAGGTATGCCCACACGGGAGCAGACACGTCCACACGGGAGCAGACACGCCCTCACGGGAGCAGACATGTCCACACGGGAGCAGACATATCCACACGGGAGCAGAGACGTCCACACGGGAGCAGACACGTCCACACGGGACCAGACATGTCCACACGGGAGCAGACACGCCCTCACGGGAGCAGACACGTCCACACGGGACCAGACATGTCCACACGGGAGCAGACACGCCCTCATGGGAGCAGACACTTCCTCACGGGAGCAGACACTTCCTCACGGGAGCAGACACTTCCTCACGGGAGCAGACACTTCCTCACGGGAGCAGACACTTCCTCACGGGAGCAGACACGTCCACACTGGAGCAGACACTTCCTCACGGGAGCAAACACTTCCTCACGGGAGCAGACACTTCCTCACGGGAGCAGACACGTCCACACGGGAGCAGACACGTCCACACGGGAGCAGACATGTCCACACGGGAGCAGACACGTCCACACGGGAGCAGACATGTCCACACGGGAGCAGACACGTCCACACGGGAGCAGACATGTCCATATGGGAGCAGACATGTCCACACGGGAGCAGACATGTCCACACGGGAGCAGACATGTCCACACGGGAGCAGACACGTCCACACCGGAGCAGACACGTCCACACGGGAGCAGACATGTCCACACGGGAGCAGACACGCCCACACGGGAGCAGACACGTCCACACGGGAGCAGACATGTCCACACGGGAGCAGACACGTCCACACGGGAGCAGACATGTCCACATGGGAGCAGACACGTCCACACGGGAGCAGACATGTCCACATGGGAGCAGACACGTCCACACGGGAGCAGACATGTCCACATGGGAGCAGACATGTCCACACGGGAGCAGACTTGTCCACACGGGAGCAGACATGTCCACACGGGAGCAGACACGTCCACACGGGAGCAGACACGTCCACACGGGAGCAGATATGTCCACACGGGAGCAGACATGTCCACACGGGAGCAGACACGTCCACACGGGAGCAGACACGTCCACACGGGAGCAGACACGTCCACACCGTCACTCTGTCCTCATATCCCAGCTCCTTGTCCTCATATCCCAGCTCCTTGTCCTCATATCCCAGCTCCTTGTCCTCATATCCCAGCTCCTTGTCCTCATATCCCAGCTCCTTGTCCTCATATCCCAGCTCATTGTCCTCATATCCCAGCTCCTTGTTCTCATATCCCAGCTCCTTGTCCTCGTATCCCAGCTCCTTGTCCTCATATCCCAGCTCCTTGTCCTCATATCCCAGCTCCTTGTCCTCATACCCCAGCTCCTTGTCCTCATACCCCAGCTCCTTGTCCTCATATCCCAGCTCCTTGTCCTCATATCCCAGCTCCTTGTCCTCATATCCCGGCTCCTTGTCCTCATACCCCAGCTCCTTGTCCTCATACCCCAGCTCCTTGTCCTCATACCCCAGCTCCTTGTCCTCATATCCCAGCTCCTTGTCCTCATATCCCAGCTCCTTGTACTCATATCCCAGCTCCTTGTCCTCATATCCCAGCTCCTTGTCCTCATAATGGAGCATTGCTTTCCCCTGATAATGACCTAACTAGCTGTGGGCCCTGTGGTATGATCTCTGTCACACCGACACCCTTCCATCTACCAGTCTACCATCTACCAGTCTACCATCTACCAGTCTACCATCTACCAGTCTACCATCTACCAGTCTACCATCTACCAGTCTACCATCTACCTCACCGGTTCAGACAACTGTTGTGGGAGGCATCCTTGGCAAGCAAGGCAAGGTCAGCATTTATTTCGATGTCTTCGATAACCTTCACATTTTTTTTCTGTTAACTTGGGATGGACGGTAGAGAGGCGGTCTCGCTTCATGCAGGTCGGCGTTCAATCCCCGTCCCTCCACAAGTGGTTGCGTACCATTCCTTTCCCCCTCCGTACCATCCCTGATCCTTATCCCGATCCCTTCCCAGTGATATATGTATATATATTATATATATATATATATATATATATATATATATATATATATAGACTTAGAGCAGTAGCAGCTCCCCATGCAGGCGATTTCCTATTAGCAACCCCAATGTCAGCAACCGGCACCCGTCTCACACCGCAGGCCCTCCGAATTGCCGTGGCTCTCCGCCTCGCTGCCCCAATCCACACCAAATACAGGTGTATTTGCGGCGAGGCAGAGGCCGACAGGTACGGACGGCATGGCCTTCTCTGCCAAAGGACAGGAGGATGGCATGCAAGACACGGCGAGGTCAATGACATTATTAGTTAAGAGAAGCCTTACCACAGCTGGTTGTCCAGCAGAGAGAGAGCCCCGTTACCTAATGTCCGCAACTCTGATGAGCCTGTCGGTCGCCCAGACGGAATCACGGTGAACCCCTGGAAGAATGGTAGACAGTTGGTGTGGGACTACACTTGCGTTTCAACTCTAGCCAATACCTATGTTGACTTCAGTGCTACTCAAGCAGGAGGAGCTGTCAATCACCGGGAAGCGGCCAAGTCACGTAAATACAGAGACCTTGAGCACCACTACAATTTTGTCCCCATTGCCTCAGAGACACTTGGTGCCTGGGGTAAAAGTGCTGCTAGCTTTTTGAAGGAGTTGGGGTCTAAGCTAATCGAAACAACTAGAGACCCTAGAGCTGCCAGTTTTCTTTTTCAGCGCCTTAGTGTGGTAATCCAGAGAGGAAATGCTCACTGCATCCATGGTTCCTGCCCGCCATCTGAGGAGCTGGAGGAGCTATTCAACTTGTGACAAGCAGCCTTGTACCTTGCATGTAATCAATATTGTAACTTTTTTTTGTGTAATGACATTTTCAAATAAAGTTAGATAAATATACACACATACCAAAAGAATAGGGGTGGTAGGAGAAGAAAATATCAAAGTGTTCAGTGAGGATCCACAAGGTCTTCTCTGAGTACTCTTTATTTTCTTCTCCGAGGCTATGGGTCCCTACACTTGCACCAGAGGTGGTACCCCTTCTAGGTTAAAAAAAAAAATATATATATATATATATATATATATATATATATATATATATATATATATATATATATATATATATATATATATATATATATATATATATATATATATATATATATAGTCGTAATGGCTTGGTGCTTTCTCCTGATGTGATAATGAAATGGAAACTATTTATGTTCGTTTCTCAGGTGTGTGTCTCAGCCACACTCTTTCTCACACCAGGTCACTGCTCCTTCATTACCTTGTGCACATCTTCAAGTCCTGATGATGGACTCCTCACACACTTCATTGTCTTGCTCATTCACTCTGTTGTCGAGTACACAATGTGTCAACTTTGTGAAAGAGAAAACATGCACTCTCTTGAACATTATATTGTAGAATGTCCCATACTGGCTGACTTTCGCCCTCCTGGGCTAAGGTATGCTGAACTCTGTAATTACTATATGAGTACTGGAACACTTGATGATATATTGGACT
Source organism: Procambarus virginalis (assembly GCA_020271785.1). NCBI lineage: Eukaryota > Metazoa > Arthropoda > Malacostraca > Decapoda > Cambaridae > Procambarus > Procambarus virginalis. Next base: position 4,307 of record WNGS01131303.1, read on the forward strand.
TGTATCCAAGATTGACCATGTAATAGATTAATTATACAATGTATATGATGTAACTATATAACCTGAGCTTGTAAAAGCACCTTAATCACCTTCAGTGATTAAGTGCTTAATTGCACACTAGTTTCTTTATCAGCTATCTCACCCTGTCAGAGTAAATGAGACAAATGTCTGTGAATGCATGTGTGTATATATGTATATGTGTGTGTGTATGTATATGTATGGGTATAGAGTATATATGGAAGCTGATCAGAATTAAATTTCACCTTTGTAAATGTACATTAATGACACTATGTAAAAGACACATCGAACACTTTATGTAAGGCATACGTAAATCTGTGTATCTATGTATTTACGTATGTAGGTTAACTTAGCATTTTAAAAGCACCGACTCACCTTCAGTGGTTGATTGTTCAATAACCCTTGAAATATATGTTTAATACATCTCTAACCCTGTCCATGGAGGACAGAAGAAAATGTATATATGCTGGTTAGCATTGTTAATGTGTGGCCACGTCTGTCGTAGAAAATAATAAAAACAAAAAAATAAAAAAAAAAATCTGCTGGAAAAAGCTGCCTACACTTAGTTCCTATAAACAAACTACATATAGAGTCTGAAGTCTATAGTAAAATAATTCCCTTGTGTAGTTTTTATAAATATATAATTTATATTATCTTTATGTATATTATTATATTTTTGTCCTTACCATACATGAAAGGTGGATATCCAATTAAGGATGCCACTAAACGTTTGCAAAAACTTATTTAAAACTGATAACTCAATTATTTTCATCTTAGGAACGTTAGTATTAGTTACTTCCTTCTTGGCACATATGCTTGGAAGCATCTGAACTTTCGAAGGTTAGTAAGCTATTGTTGCTAGCACCTAGTATTGGAGGCTGCACTGGGAAGCACTTCAAGTGCAGAAAGTTGCTAGCAACTTCCGGCACTGGCATCTGTGTGGGTCTCAGATGGAAACATTACTGAATTAAAAATGTAGATGTTGTTATAGCATAGTAATAACTTACCTTGTCCTTTAGGGGAGACTGAAATATTGACAGAAAGAGAGGCTGAGAGATACAGACAGACAGACGGTAGTTAGACAGAAAAGTGGGGAAAAAAGAAGGCGAGAGATGCCTTTAACCAATAAATGGCGGTCGACAGTTTATGGGAAACTCCTCAATATATCACTCATTATCGTTCGCCCACTGACTCCCCTGAAAGGCTCCGGTAAACCAGGTAGAAGGGGACAACGAGGAGATCTCATTCGGCTGATTGTGGGACGAAAAATAATGAAAAAAACGCCGGATTTTGCTCGTAAACCCGCCGGGTGCGGCTGACGACTTTTGGCGTTGTTGTGTAGAAAACGGGAAATATGGTTTGGCGCCAAAAGTTTAATATAATTCTCAGACGGAGTTTTATTTTATTGCTCGAATTATTATGTGGCTTTGGTTGCCCTGGTATTGTGTGGGTGTGGATCACACTGGTATTGTGTGGGTGTGGATCACACTGGTATTGTGTGGGTGTGGATCACACTAGTATTGTATGGGTGTGGATCACACTGGTATTGTGTGGGTGTGGATCACACTGGTATTGTGTGGGTGTGGATCACACTGGTACTGTGTGGGTGTGGATCACACTGGTATTGTGTGAGTGTGGATCACTCTGGTATTGTGTGAGTGTGGATCACACTGGTATTGTGTGAGTGTGGATCACTCTGGTATTGTGTGAGTGTGGATCACTCTGGTATTGTGTGAGTGTGGATCACTCTGGTATTGTGTGAGTGTGGATCACACTGGTATTGTGTGAGTGTGGATCACACTGGTTTTGTGTGAGTGTGGATCACTCTGGTATTGTGTGAGTGTGGATCACTCTGGTATTGTGTGAGTGTGGATCACACTGGTATTGTGTGAGTGTGGATCACTCTGGTATTGTGTGAGTGTGGATCACTCTGGTATTGTGTGAGTGTGGATCACTCTGGTATTGTGTGAGTGTGGATCACACTGGTATTGTGTGAGTGTGGATCACTCTGGTATTGTGTGAGTGTGGATCACTCTGGTATCACAGGATCAGGCCCCTTGTCGTACAGTTTCCTTTATACCATCTTAACCATTCCTAAAGAACACTTGCCTTTGGTTTAAATAAAAATATTGAGATAGAAGAGAAGATAGTTAAAGAGCAAGAAAGAAAGATGGGGAAGACAGAATGAAAGCAGAGAGGATAAAATATAGAAAGACGGGACGGAATATTGCGAGAAAGAAGTTATGAGAGAAGGAACAAGGAAATGTGAGAAAGAGAAAGGGAATAGAGAAGTTAATATCCTACTGAACAGACATAGAATAATTAACAACATACTGAACAATACTACAGTTGCGGGCGGCGAGCAGCGGAACCATTGCATCACATTTCTATCCAACGCAACCACAAAAAAAAACATATACCATAAAAATTCTTCTGCTTTCGGACGATGAAAAGGGCTCCCATTCTCCTCCGTTCAGCGGAAGACAACGCCAAGGCGCCACAAAAGAAATTTCCACTTTGACTGACATATTCATGTTTCTCCTGCCTCCTTTCTCATCGTTTTTCGCATTTAATCTTTATCATCCTGAAGGGTCCTCGTAAATGAGTTTTCAACGAGTCGCTCGCTGGCACCAAAGAACTTCAGTCTCCCATGCATCGTTTAAGAAAAAGAATACGTAGGAACGTTTTCTGTCATTGACTCCGACGTAACGTTTTCTGTCATTGATGTGTCGAAGAGCAGTGTCTTTAGTATACTCCTGGGGGCATAGGGGAATGCTGTATCAAGGTGTACAATATATACCATAGTTTACAGTGTATGCCTTGGTGTCCAAGGTATACACTGAAGTATATTATTGCTGGGTGGGTCATCATTATAGATTATGGTAGCTATATTATACAGCAGGTCGTAATAACATGGCTGAAAACACCTGTTATGACGTTTCTGTCTCTCCTAGACGTTTATGTGGCAAAGTTTCTGTCCATCTAGACCCTCATGTGGTCTGTCTGGCCTGAACGTTTATGTGGCAACGTTTCTGTCCATCTAGACCCTCATGTGGTCTGTCCGGCTTGGACGTTTATGTGGCAAAGTTTCTGTCCATCTAGACCCTCATGTGGTCTGTCCGGCTTGGACGTTTATGTTGCGACGTTTCTGTCCGGGCTGGACCCTTGCACATCGTGACATAACAAAAGTGAGAGAGGGGAAGGTGGGAGAGGGGAAGGGGAGGTGAGGGGCAAGAGAGGCAGGGAAAAGACAACAGTGTGATATATCTATGATTTAGTCATCTGAGTCGGGCGAGGGGATCGAACCAGGGGTCCCCTTCTTCTATTTTACCACGACTCATAAGTTACATGACAACTTCCGGTCATCTCAATGACTCATCTGTGTCTCGAGCACTCCTTCGTGCAGTCTTGAACGGTTGGTATTCATTTTGAGCATTTACTTTCAACTCCTAAGAATTTTTAATGTCTCAATCATGTCTCCTCTTTGTCGCATTTCTGGGATTTGAAATCCCAGAGGGTTGTGCAGGGAAGAGAGTGAAAGAAAGAAGGAAGAGAGAGAGGAAGAGAGGGAATAGGGGAGGGTGAAGGGAGATGATTGGGCGAGAAAGTAGAGGGAGGGAGGTGAGAGGGCAGAGGAGTGGGGTGGAGAGAGAAATTACCCACCTATCAGTCATGATGGGTCAGTGAGGTCTCGTACAGAATACAAATTCTTCACGTATTCAACCTGTTCCATTATAACTGGAACAGGTTGAATAAGTGCTCCTGTGGGTGGTCCAGGTGTCCTCATGGTCCAGGTGTCCTCATGGTCCAGGTGTCCTCATGGTCCAGGTGTCCTCATGGTCCAGGTGTCCTCATGTCCAGGTGTCCTCATGGTCCAGGACTCCTGGACTATGTCCATCTGGATCATGAGACCACCTGGACCATGAGGACACATGGATCATGAGGACACCTGGACCATGTGGACACCTGGACCATGAGGACACCTGGAACATGAGGATACCTGAATCATGTGGACACCTGGAACATGAGGACACCTGGACTATGAGGACACATGGATCATGAGGACACCTGGACCATGTGGACACCTGGACCATGAGGACACCTGGACCATGAGGACACCTGGACCATGTGGACACCTGGACCATGAGGACACCTGGATCATGAGAACACCTGGATCATGAGGACACCTGGACCATGAGGACACCTGGACCATGAGGACACCTGGACCATGAGGACACCATGGATCATGAGGACACCTGGATCATGAGGACACCTGGATCATGAGGACACCTGGATCATGTTGACACCTGGACCATGAGGACACCTGGACCATGAGGACACCTGGACCATGAGGACACCTGGACCATGAGGACACCTGGACCATGAGGACACTGGACGATGAGGACACCTGGACGATGAGGACACCTGACCATGAGGACACCTGAACCATGAGGACACCTGGATCATGATGACACCTGGACCATGAGGACACCTGGCTCATGATGACACATGGATCACGAGGACACATGGACCATGAGGACACCTGGATCATGTTGACACCTGGACCATGAGGACACCTGGATCATGAGGACACCTGGATCATGAGGACACCTGGATCATATGACACCTGGACCATGAGGACATCTGGACCATGAGAACACCTGGACCATGAGGACATCTGGACCATGAGGACACCTGGACCATGAGGACACCTGGACCATGAGGACACCTGGATCATGAGGACACCTGGATCATATTGACACCTGGACCATGAGGACACCTAGATCATGAGAACACCTGGACCATGAGGACATCTGGACCATGAGACACCTGGACCATAAGGACACCTGGACCATGAGGACACCTGGACCATGAGGACACCTGGACCATGTGGACACCTGGATCATGAGGACACCTGGACCATGTGGACACCTGGACCATGAGGACACCTGGACCATGTGGACACCTGACCATGAGGACACCTGGACCATGTGGACACCTGGACCATGAGGACACCTGGACCATGTGGACACCTTGACCATGAGGACACCTGGACCATGTGGACACCTGGACCATGAGGACACCTGGACCATGTGGACACCTGGACCATGAGGACACCTGGACCATGTGGACACCTGGACCATGTGGACACCTGGACCATAGGACACCTGGACCATGAGGACACCTGGACCGTCAGGACACCTGCACCATGTGGACACCTGGACCATGAGGACACCTGGACCATGTGGACACCTGGACCATGTGGACACCTGGACCATGAGGACACCTGGACCATGTGGACACCTGGACCATGAGGACACCTGGACCATGAGGACACCTGGACCATGTGGACACCTGGACCATGAGGACACCTGGACCATGTGGACACCTTGACCATGTGGACACCTGGACCATGAGGACACCTGACCATGTGGACACCTTGACCATGTGGACACCTGGACCATGAGGACACCTGGACCATGTGACACCTGGACCATGGGACACCTGGACCATGAAGACACCTGACCATGTGGACACCTGGACCATGAGGACACCTGGACCATGTGGACACCTGGACCATGGGGACACCAGGACCATGAGGACACCTGGACCATGAGGACACCTGGACCGTGAGGACACCTGGACCGTGAGGACACCTGGACCATGATGACTCATGGACCGTGAAGAATGTATATGTCTGTGTCTGCTATTTTGTGTGTCTGTTTCAATCTCTTTTATTCTCTGTATTTCTTTGTCACTGTCTATATCTCTCTCTCGTTGTCTGTATCTGTCTTTCTCTGTCAATATATCTGTTTCTCTCAGTGTCTGAATATTTCTCTCTTGCACGGTCTGTGTTGCTGAGTAACTCTATGTATGTCTCTCTTTCTGTCATTGTCTGTGTCTCTCTCTGTGTCTCACTGTCTATCTTGTCTCAGTCACTGTCTGTATTTCTCTGCCAATGCCTATATCTCTTTCTCTGCCGTTTTCTGTATTTTTCTGTCACTATTTGTCTTTTTCTTTGTCTTTATCTTGATTTCTCTTCCAACGTCTCTGTGTCTCTATCTGTCGCTGTATATCTCTCTCTTTGTCTCTCTCGCTGTGTCACTGTTTCTCAGTTCCTATGTCGCCGTATTAATCCATCTTTTATTATCTGTATTTCTCAGTCTGCATCTCACTTCCAATGTAATTTTCTTTATTCTTATTCAGGTGGTGTTCCAACGCCTGCGCTGCATACCTAGGCGATGGTTTCACGTATGTTGCAACACCGTTTGTAATGCACATAAATATGCACTAACATTTTTTTTCCACCAAATTATGTTTTTCATAAAAAGAAAATTCAAATACTTGTACAAATCCGAGGAAGGATTTTTTAATATTTCTTTTATTTAAAAGTAGTTTTATAAGAGCCAAAAAATGGGATGAAATTTGAACTAGAGTCGAACACCAACAATAAGTTCGAACCCTGGAAAAAAACGAATGCAAGACATGAAAGGAATGCGATGCTGCAGCCATAATCTTGTGCGGGAGATCAAACAGCATCCGAGACCCTGATGTTGGGTCTGGGATGTTTATCAAGGTAAGGCCCTCCCTTTGCCCTTTGTTTACCTAGTGAGGGCCTCACTCTGAGGCGAGGCTCAGGTGAGGCTGAGTCATGTGGGAAAATCCTAGCAAGCTTTAATTGTTTTTATTCTGTGAATATTCAAATATTTACTTTATTCACATTTTTTAATTGACTTTATTATTATATTATTTTTATTTTATTATTTTTAGTTAGTAAGTGACTGTATATTCTGATTCAGCTGCTTGAACTTATCACACAAATGGGAGGGACAAATGCAACTTGCACCACCTTATGTAAATGATACAAACACTATTTGTTTACCTTATTGTTACAATTATAATTATTAATCATACCACATGTGGTGGTCTAATCTACTATTATTACAGCAAATTAAATTAATACTACTAATACTATGTCTACAGTATAAACACAAAAGGGTCTTAGCTGCTACTGTTGGTGGGGCCTGCTAAGGCTGTGTAATTGTAGCATCAGAATTGGGTGTGGCCCTGTGCCTCAGAGTGCCACGTAATGGCGGCTATCTGGAGGCCTGCAAGGCTTGATGTACAGCAGGTAACTATTCCTATAACTATGCTGGGAACCAGCTTTCTGCTTCCTAACTTCCCTCACAATTACCTGTCTGGGATGTAAGGAATTAATAATGGTTCCCTAAACATATAAGTTCAGGTATGGCCTGGAATATGTGTGTGTGTAGAGCTGAGTAAACGTACTTGGTTGTGGGTTTTTCTCATGCTAATAACCGGCCACCACATCTATATTAAATGATGCATCAAATAAAACAGAATACAAGGTAGTCGAATGCTTAAGTGCTGCTGTTTGTATCAGAGGTGTTGTTGTAGTAGATCTCTTGGGATAGAGTAAGTCTATCATGCGAGACTAGTATCACAACCGTCAGGAGCACTCGTTTTGTGTTGTTTTTGTTATGATTCTGGTGGACGTGGCGACGCCCTAGGGCCAAGTAAAATTGAAATTGAAATAAGTTTATTGAGGTAAAATACACACAAAGGGATGAGGTAGCTCAAGCTATTCTCACCCCGTTCAGTACAACGTGTTAGACAC
>WNGS01131307.1:0-19239 GCA_020271785.1 Procambarus virginalis
GCTATTGAATTCAATAGATTCTTTTCATCCATTGGGACATCCGTTGCTCATGATATTCTATCCTCACTCACTAATATTAAAGACTACCTTACAGGAACTATCCAGAGTCTCTGTACCTAGCTCCCGCTAATTCGCTGATGTTAATGAGTAATCCGTTCCCTTAAAACTAAGTCAAGCGCCCTTGATGAGATACCATCTCTAATTTACAAAAATAGCCTCCAGATTTCTAGCTCCTGCCATTGCATTCCTCTTCAACAAATCATTTGAACTCCAACCGTTCCAGATGTTCTAAAAAAAAGCGAGAGTAACCCCAGTTCACGAATGTGGTGATTTCATTGATGTCAACAGTTACATACCTATATCAATTATGCCAATCTTGTCAAAAGTATTTGAAAAGCTAATCTACAAGCAGTTTCTCATATCTAGCCAAACTCAGTATACTTAGCTCTTGCCAATATGGTTTCAGACCCACTAAAAGCACTAACGATGCACTTATTAGTATGAATAACTTGATACATGCAGCTCTTGACAAAAATGAGTTCCCTGTTGGGTTATTTGTGGACTTACGTAAGACTTTTGACACTGTAAACCACCAAAACCTTCTTCTTTAATTTCATTTATTATGGAGTCAGAGGTCACTCCCTGCAATACCTTCAGTCCTACCTTACTGACAGGCTTCAGTATGTTTCTGTGAATAATTCCATGTCTCCTATACTACCCATAAACATTGGTGTTCCACAGGACAGCATACTTGGCCCTCTCCTCTTTCTCATCTACATTAATGACCTTCCAAATGCCTCTCAACACCTCAAACCAATCTTATTTGCTGATGACACAACTTTCATTTTCTCCAGTCCTGACCCTCTTGCTCTAAATGTCACTGTAAATACTGAACTAAATAAAGTCCATCTTTGGCTAACTGCTAACAAACTCACCCTTAACATTGACAAAACTCTCTATATTTTGTTTGACAATAAATCCTCAAATGAAATTAATCTAAGAAAAAAAATATACAAATCAGTAGTAAAGTTGATGGTAAATTCCTTGGTGTCCTCATCGATAACAAGCTGAAGTTCCAAGGTCACATTCTAAATATATAAAAAAAAGTTTAAAAAACTGTTGGCATTCTTTCTAATATCAGATATTATGTACCTCGCCCTGCCCTGGTGAGGCTCTATTACTCTCATCTATCCTTATCTGAACTATAGTATTTGTGTTTGGGGTTCTACTACCCAAAATCATTTGTTTTCTAATTACCCAGCACAAAGCTGCTATTAGAACAATATCTAACTCTGGCCCCAGACAGCACAAGGTGCACTTACTTAAATCTCTGAATATGTTAGATATTAAGTCACTGCACATCCTCTCATGTGTACTCTTTATATTTAAAACTCTGAACTGTAATGTCAATCCTGACCTTTAAAACTTCTTAGAAGGTAATAACATAACCCATGGGCACCACACCAGAAAGAAATACCTATTTGATATTCCAAAAGTACGACTTAATCAAACTAGTTGCTCTACAATTGAAGGGACCCAGAATGTGGAATTGTGGTACAAAATAACAGCAATATTGCAGAGCCAGGTAATATAAACGATGAGAGCAACAGTGAGACAGAGTGCATAAATGAAGGATTTGGGACGAAAAGCGGAGATGGCACCAATAAAGAGGTAGACAAGACAGACAGATATAAATACCTTGAAAAACGCAAAACCGAAACACATTTGCAAATTCTACGCTAAAGGAATATGCAAATATGGAAAATTAGGAGCAAAATGCCATTTTCTGCATCCTCGAAAATGCAGGAACATGTTGGCGAGGGGTACATGCCGTTTTGGAACAGGGTGTATATACTTCCACCCCAAATTATGTCAATTTTCAATTAGGGACAAAAAATGCTACAATCTTCAGTGTCCGGAATTCGGCGTGAGAGGTACACAGCGTTGTAGACGGGAAGATCAATATGACACAATATGACTGGAAATTTTTTAGAGGAAGGCAGAAACAGAGTAGTAAATATAAGAGAGAGGAGCAGTCAGATGGAACCACTACAGGATTACAGAGGGGAAGGGAGATACCCACAAGACTGGAATACAAATTACCAACAAACACATAGGTACTACACCACACGACACCCATCCTACTACCAAAACTGGACGAATCACTGCCAAAACAACACACCCTGGACGCAAACACAGTGGCCTCCTTACCAGAGCCTCAGATATTAACACCAAGGAAGGCATCCAGCACTTCCACTAACACGATAACATCATTTATATTTGCCAACATCCAAGGTATAAAAACACGCAAATCCAACAAAGTTCACTTTATAGATGGTCTCCTTCATGAGGCAAATGCAGTGTTTGCAGCCCTAACAGAAACCCACACAAAGGACTACCATGACGGTGAAATATGGATCTCAGAGTACAATCTTTTCAGATGTGATAGGAATCACCGGCTTCAGGGTGGAGTCAGCCTATACATCAAAGACACACTCATCTGTACTGAGCTGCTAAACACCTCAAATGATATGGTGGAAGTGCTGATAATCAAACAGAGATTCTAAATGTAGTTATTGTCCTTGTATATAAGTCACCGGAGGAAAACCCTCAGCAGTTTAAAGACCACCTAATGAAAATAGAACACTGCTTGGAAAACCTCACAAATCCAGCTCCGAACATCATCTGCTTGGGGACTTCAACCTACGGCACCTGAAATGGAAGCACCTGGCTAATACAGTAATATCAGAAAGAATACCAGGAAGTAGCCTAAATGAACATGCAAATGACCTGCTACGGATATGCGACAGGTTTGCCTTAAACCAGCAAATAGTAGAACCAACTAGGGAGGAGAACACGCTGGACCTCATTTTCACTAATAATGATGAATTGATCAGGAACATATCATGGGCGATGGCTTGTACTTTGAGTGGGGAGTCCGTACAAACAACTACCCTTCAGACTGAACTATTTGCCTTGCTCCTTGCACTGAAATGTTTACAAGTCTCCAAACTTGATACTTTAATTGTAAGTGACTCCTTATCATCCTTAAATGCTCTCAACTCTTTAAGACATAACTGTAACATGCTCGTGTCCGAAGCTAGACACAAATACAACAAAATTATTAAGGATGGTAACAGAGTCCATTTCATGTGGTCTCCATCTCATGTTGGCCTCCGAATGTATGATAGAGCTGATAAGTTAGCCAAAGAATCTGCCTTTAAAGGAGCCGTTGAGTGTAACCTTGGATTGTCAATGAGCAATCTGAGAGCAGCAGTACACCGAGAACTTCAACAAGATCTTGTAGATCTGAGACAAAGTGAAATTGACACCAGTAATTCCATCTATCATCATACTATCATGCAAGAGGAGCCCCACATCTATGGATCATCCAAGAAAATCAGCAGACTTCTAGATGTTACTACTGCTCGGCTTAGACTCGGTTACAAGTATCTCTGGGAATTCTCATTATCTGCTGATGTAGACCTAACCAAATGTAAACTGTGTCAACAAAATTATTCCCACACCCTCCGTCACTATGTGATGGAGTGCGAAAACATACGTGAAATTAGAGACAATTCTATAACCATTCTATGTTCCAGCGATGTGTAAATATTTCATTCAAAAAGATCTGCTACCAGAAATTCTAGCCAAATATCCCCAGTTTGCTAACTGTAGGTAGTAACTGAGTGATTGTAACCTATCCACCGCTACCCACTGGATGGGGGACGGTGTGCAGGACAAACATATAAATTGTGACACTAGCTCTCCACATATGTTAGTTGCTTAATTTAGAACCTGTATTTGAGGTCGATCTCGAACCCATTGTTGATGTGACGACTTATATATTGAATTTTGTAACTAGCTCATCAAGATTGTAACTTAATTGCTTAGCTAAATGAATTGTGGGGCTCTGTCCCTGAGCCCATTATGTGCCTCTGTAACCCTTTCCACTACCGCCCACGGGATGGGTATGGGGTGCATAATAAATGAACTAAACTAAAAAAAAACCATAATGATTACAATTACCTGTTACTCAGATCACAACTTAATTGAAGTTATGACAACCATGGGGAATAGACCTTCAAAACCAGTCCAGATTCCCAGTGGAGGAGATTTCAGCAAATTCAACTTCAATAATAAACAGATAAACTGGGAGCAAATAAACCAGGACTTCACAGAAATAAACTAGGAAGAACAGCTAGAAAATGCAACCTGAACCAGTACCTGGAAAAAATAAGCTCAGTAGCACTAGAAATATGTTCAAACCGCGTACCCTAAGAAACAAGAGGAAGAGATGCAGATTGGAACGGGAACGTCGTTCCCTATATAGGCGAAAAAAACGAATCGCGGAACAACTTGAGAGTCGCACCCTATCTCAAGAACGGCGAAGAAGGTTAGGTAGAGAAATAGAAACAATTGAACTCAAGCTACAAGAATCATACAAAACCCAGGAGAGGCAAAGAGAGCAAAAGGCCATCAGTGAAATAGAGAGAAATCCGAATATTTTTTCTCCTATGCAAAATCAAGATCAAAAACCACATCTAGTATCGGGCCCCTGCGAAAGGGAGATGGAACTTTCACCGATGACAACAAAGAAATGAGCGAGTTACTGAGGAAGCAGTACGACTCTGTTTTCAGCGAGCCATTAAACGCACTAAAGATTGATAACCCAAATGAATTTTTCATGGATATGATACCAACATCAAATCATATATCAGACGTCACCCTATCCCCACTGGATTTTGAAGAAGCCATAAACAGTATGCCTATGCACTCTGCACCAGGCCCGGATTCTTGGAACTCCATATTCATCAAGAACTGTAAAAAACCACTATCGCAGGCCCTTCACATTCTGTGGAGACAAAGCCTAGATACTGGCGTTATCCCTGACATACTAAAAACAGCAGAGATAGCACCACTCCATAAAGGAGGAAATAAGGCAGAGGCAAAAAATTACAGACCGATAGCACTAACATCGCACATCATAAAAATTTTTGAGAGAGTGCTAAGAAGTAAGATCACAAAATACATGGAATCACAGCATCTCCATAACCCCGGACAACATGGTTTCAGAACAGGGCGCTCTTGCCTGTCGCAGTTGCTGGACCACTATGATATGGCATTAGATGCTATGGAAGACAAACAAAACGCTGATGTAATTTACACAGATTTCGCAAAAGCTTTTGATAAATGTGACCATGGTGTTATTGCACATAAAATGCGTTCAAAAGGAATTACCGGAAAATAGGCAGATGGATCTACAATTTCCTGACCAACAGAACCCAATGTGTAATAGTCAACAAAATAAAATCCAGCCCATCAACCGTGAAGAGCTCAGTCCCCCAGGGTACTGTGCTTGCTCCAGTACTTTTTCTCATCCTCATATCGGACATAGACAAGAACACAACCTATAGCACTGTATCATCCTTTGCAGATGACACTAGGATCTTCATGAGAGTAGGCAACATAGAGGACACGGCAAACCTCCAGTCAGATGTAGATCAGGTCTTTCTATGGGCTACAGAAAATAATATGGTGTTTAACGAAGATAAGTTCCAGCTCATGCGCTATGGAAAAATGAAAATATAAAAACGGAAACCACGTACAAAACTCAGGCAAATCATAACATAGAACGAAAAGGCAATGTAAAGGATCTGGGTGTACTCATGTCGGAAGACCTTACCTTTAAAGAACACAATAAAGTAGCCGTCACAACTGCAAGAAAAATGACAGGTTGGATAACAAGAACTTTTCACACTAGAGATGCTATACCGATGATGATACTTTTCAAAACGCTTGTGCTCTCTAGAGTGGAGTACTGCTGCACAATGACAGCCCCTTTCAAAGCTGGAGAAATTGCTGACCTGGAGAGCGTGCAGAGATCCTTTACTGCTAGAATCCACTCAGTAAAACATCTAAACTATTGGGACCGACTAAGAGCCTAAATCTGTACTCCCTTGAGCGCAGGCGGGAGAGATACATAATAATTTACACGTGGAAAATATTAGAGGGGCTGGTCCCAAACCTGCACACAGAAATAACATCACATGAGACCAGAAGACATGGCAGGATGTGCAGAATACCCCCGTTGAAAAGCAGAGGTGCAACAGGTACTCTGAGAGAGAACTCTATCAACATCAGAGGCCCGAGACTGTTCAACACGCTTCCGCTACACATAAGGGACATAACTGGCAACCCCTCACAGTGTTCAAGAGAGAACTGGATAAGCACCTCCAAAGGATACCTGATCAACCAGGCTGTGACTCATACGTCAGGCTGCGAGCAGCCGCGTCCAACAGCCTGGTTGATCAGTCCAGCAACCAGGAGGCCTGGTCGATGACCGGCCGCGGGGACGCGAGCCCCGGAAGCACCTCAAGGTACCTCAAGGTAAGACCCCACCTGCCTCCCTGACAANAACTCAGGCGTTGTACCTATACAGACGTGAGGTGTCGTAAACGTGGTGTGATGAATCGACTCTCATCATCAGTTCAGCTGTGATAGCCCTTGTTTAAATCTAACTTGCTGAATACAGTTGCACCATTCAAGCGGTAAATCATATCATCTACATGTGGTGTAGGATGGCGTTCACGTATATTGCCTTGTTGGGAACACGCATGTCTACACAAATGCGTATCTCATCTGGATTCTTCGGCTTTGGTGGAGTGACAATGGGCTTACCCATGGTGTTGGGCCTGTTACCGGTTCAATGATATCTAGTTCTATCAGCCTATCCAGTTCGGCATCGACTTTCTTGCGAGTATGGAATGGTTGTCGGCGATGTGGTTGGGCAACTGGAATTACATCTGGGTTGATATGCAGATGTACCTGCTATCAGTATAAAACCTATGGATTTAAACCGATCAGAAATTCAGCAACAATAGCATCAACATTGTTTGCAGATTCCACTGCTACAGCATTAGAAAGCTGAAGTAGCCCCAATTTGGTTGAAGTCTTGTAACTGAGTAAAGACTCCTTGCATTCCTAACAACATGGAATGTAGTAATGAGCATTGCATTCTTTGACTTAATCTCTGCAGTGAAAGTTCCAATCACTGGTAAGGCTACCTTTGAAGCATAGGCAGTGGCTTTGCCATTATAGTTTTCAAGCTTTGGGAACTGTTTTTTAAATTTTTCATAGTGGCACTCAGCAATGGTGTCAATGTTTGATCCAGTGTCAATGAGAATTTTGAGACAAATGCCAGCAATGTATACTATAGTCTGGGGTTGTTGGAAGATCATTCCATTTGTGATTGATTGTACTCCATAAATATAATCACATTCACTGTCATCTGAGACTGGTTGTAATGAAATGTTGTCTTGTATATTATTAACATTCTTGATTTGAGGTGCAATTGTGTTTGCCACCTCGACTCCTATGACTTGATCCTCGTACATTGCTTTTATTTATTGATTGTGGTTTCTTTAGTGCGGAACGACACATAGCACCAAAATGATTAGTTTTCTACACTCATAGCACTTCTTACCTTGTGCAGGACAAACATTATCTTGGTGTGGGTAGTCTCCTCCACAATTGTAACATTTATTGTTGACAACCTCTGATGTGAGTCGTTGTGACTGCTTGAGTCTTGTTCCATGACTCCAGTTGTGATGTGGTTCTCGGCTCAATTTAATGTTAGGTTTGGCATGATATCTTCTACGATCATGGTGTACTCCCTGAACCTTACACACTTCATGCTGTTAGTAACAGTGGCAGAACCGTTGTTGGCACTGCACTCCATGGCACGAGCATCACGTGCAGCATCTTCCATTCGACGAGCCATATCCAGTATCTTGGTAAGAGAACTTTCATCATCAACAAGTTCTAGAGCTCTTCGACGAAGACGTGTAGATGTGCATGTTTCAATTATTTGCTGTTTGATTTCTTTGTCAACATCAGCAAACTCACAATGGGTTGCTAAACCCTGCAGACGTGTATGATATTGATCAACAGTTTCATTAGAGAGTTGTTTTGCTCTCCTGAAATGCATAATTTCCATAGCAGTATTTTGCCTTGGTTTGAAATGCTCAGTTAATTTGGCTTTGGCAGTGTCATAATCTTTAGCACCACCAGTATCTTTCAGTGTATCAAAGATATCACAAACTCTATCACCTGCATAGTGAAGCAGAAAGGCACGCTTTCTTTCAGCACTTTTGATGTCAGAAACTATCAACAAATTTTCAAACCTTTTAAGCCATTTGACCCACCTCTGTGACAGGTTTGTCTGGTCACAGTCAGGATCAAATGCAGGAAACTGAGGTATATTTGCCATTTTTTACTGAATAAATTTAAACTTATCACTTAAAATGTTCCTCAGAATATATAACACTTACTGCACTGTATATGTTATTTAAGAATTCACTGTAATTACTTTAATTTTGCAAAGCACACAAGCATTTTAATGCAAAAGTTCACAACAGTGCACAACACAGCAGCAACTGATTTCTTACCTAGCCCTTGTGTACATGTGTTGTTACTCTACTCACAGCAACACAGCAGTTGTTAGCAGTTGGTACAGCAATTGGCAGCAGTTGGTACAGCAGTAGGCAGCAGTTGGCAGCAGTAGGCAGCAGTAGGTAGCAGTTGGCAGCAGTAGGCAGCAGTAGGCTCACAGCGTGAAGAATTTGTAGCACGGAGCGTCGTTTCGTAACCAAAACATCAGGTTTTGTACACTGCATCAAAGCGTCGTTTCGTACACAGCGTCGGCAGATTCCTCTCACACAGCAACAATCAGCACAGCTTGGGTAGCACACAGCATTGGTTAGCACACAGCAATGGTTAGCACACAGCAATGGTTAGCACAAAGCATTGGTTAGCATACAGCATCGGGTATGGTGATCACAGACAGCTTCTCTTTCCTCCTCTGGGGGCGAGACAGCATGCTCCTTCCTTGTGTTTTGTTGAACAAAATACCTGCGTTCCCAGTTCATCCTCGTCGCCAGTGTGGTGTCTGTGTGTAGCTGAGATAGTCTTGGTAGTAAGGTTGATGTAAAGTCATTCCTGGTTACTGACTTTAATAACAATGAACGATTACATGACTATGGCTCCCAAGCTTGGCAGGCGTCCTGTGCGCTCTTGTTTACGTCTTCTAGTCTAGTGGCGTCCAGCCGCCGCACATAGAAAACGGATGGTACCATTTTCTGTGAACATGACAGTATCCCTCTCAATGAGTCAGAATAATTAACCCCCCATGTCACCTAGTGCGGGCTAGGTATCAAATTAGTCTCTTTGTTACACTTTTTTAATAAAATTTTAATTTAATTTATATTAGTCATTTATTGCACTTAATTATTTGAGTGCATTAATATTTTTCTTTAGTTTTATTAATTATAGGATCATAACTAAACTATTTATAGTTAATAATCATTAGTTAAATTTGCCTATGTTTATTATACAATTTTTTTCTTTGCTTTCATTTATTATCTAGGTTGCCTAGCCTCGCTATATTCCCTTACTCCATTGCACCCCTGGCTTTGCCTGTGTCTCAAAATGCAAATTATTACTTACGGTGAACCTGAGAGTACTTGTAAGCAATCTACCTCATTTTTTTTGTTCATTTTGTGTTTGTCTTGTATAGTCTTGTTTATATTTTTATTTTCCCCCTTTTATATAAAAGTTGTATTTTGTAATTACCATTCTTGCCTTGTTTTCCTACAACCAGCCTTCTTATGCAAACAAGTATAGACCCAGAACTAAACCTCTTATCCACTATCTATGACAATCATCACTTTAATGATCAAAATTGCAGATATTTTACAGCACATGATGTAAACAATGTATTAACACATAATCACAATATCTCTGTAATTAACTTGAATGTAAGATCTCTAAGTAAACACTTCGATGATGTTAGTGCCTTGATTGAAATTATTGACAACTTATTCTCTTTTATTATACTTACTGAAACGTGGTTAAAAGAGGATACTACTCAACTCTTTAACCTGATTAACTACTCAGCAATTCACAACTGTCGACCAATTCAGAGAGGTGGTGGTACTGCTCTTTACTACCACCAAGAACTAACATGCTTAAAAGTAATTAGAACAAGAGACTACTGTGAGGGAGTATATCTTTGCCAGTTTCAGAGTCAAGGGTGCTGAGTCTGTCCTGACTGTGGGAGTAGTCTATAGAATTCCTAACACTGATGTGTCCGAATTCAACTCTAACCTATGAAATCTAATACTAGATAACAGACTGAACAAAAACCACCTAATTATCGCAGGGGACTTTAATATTGATCACTGCGAGCCTGAAAACCCTATTGCTGCCAGCTTCCTCAACTGTATGAATTCCTGCTTCCTCATACCCTTAATCACTAGACCTACTAGAATCACTGATAGTACTGCCACGGCTCTTGATCACATCTGGACTAACATATCCTCTCCGCTTACTTCAGGGATAATCATCGACAGCACTACAGACCATTACCCCACAATTCTCCTAACATTAACAAACCTCCTCTAGAGACAAGGGAGATAAGCTTTAGGCTGCACAATGAAACTGCTATAGGCAATTTTATAGCTGCTGCTCCTAATGTCAACTGGGAGTCCGAATTAGGTAACATAGAGGACATCAACCTAGCAGTGCAATCTTTTCTTCAAAAACTCTCAGCCTTTATAACACCCACTATCCTATGCTAACGAAACAAGTCACAACTAAAAGGCTTAACAATCCTTGGCTTACAAAGGGAATACTTAAATCCATTAATAAAAACATGACCTTGAGAAGAAGTATAGGTTAGCAATCGTCTCCAAAGAATTTTCAAAGAATTACTCGTCATTGCTATCTAAAATAATTAGAAGAGCCAAAACTAAATACTACGAAGATAAATTTACCCAAACAAAGGGCAACATTAAGAAAACATGGATCACAATTTCACAAATATTGGGATCAAAGAAGATTTTAAATAACAAATCAATACTCCTGTCAAATAACGATGGTCGGCTTACAGCCTCTGATACTGTTATTGAGTTCAATAGGTTCTTCTCTTCCATTGGGTGATCCCTTGCAAATGATATTCCATCTTCCAGTACAGATGTTCTGGACTATCTTACAGGAAACTATCCACAGTCTCTGTACCTAACGCCTGCAAATTCCACTGATGTTAATGAGATAATCCTTTCCCTTAAAAACAAGTCTAGTGCCCTTGAGGAGATACCAACTTTAATTTACAAAAAAGCCTCCAGATCTTTATCCCCTGCTATTGCATTGCTCTTCAACAAGTCACTTGAACTCCAAACCTTTCCAGATATTCTAAAAAAAAAGCGAGAGTAACCCCTGTCCACAAATGTGGTGATCTCACTGATGTTAACAACTACAGACCTATATCAATCCTGCCAAACCTGTCAAAAATATTTGAAAACTAATCTACAAGCAGCTTTACTCTTATCTAGTCAAACACAATATACTTAGCTCTTGTCAATATGGCTTCAGACCCAAAAAAAGCACTAACGATTCACTTATTAATATGATTAACTTGATACATGCAGCTCTTGATAAAAATAAGTACCCTGTTGGGTTATTTGTGGACCTGCATAAGGCGTTTGACACTGTCGACCACTAAAACCTTCTTCTTAAATTGCATCATTATAGAGTCAGAGGACACTCCCTGCAATACCTCAAATCTTACCTTACTGACAAGCTCCAGTATGTTTCTGTGAATAATTCAATTTCTCCTACCCTACCTATCAACAAAGGTGTTCCTCAGGGCAGCATACTTGGCCCTCTCCTCTTTCTCATCTACATTAATGACCTTCCAAATGCCTCCCAACACCTCAAACCAATTCTATTTGCTTACGAGACAACCTTCATTTACTCCAGTCCTGACCCCCTTGCTCTAAATGTCATAGTGAATACTGAGCTAAATAAAGTCCATCTTTGACTAACTGCCAACAAACTCACCCTCAACATTGACAAAACTTTCTATGTTTTGTTTGGCAATAAATACTCAAATCAAATAAATCTCAGGATAAATAATACCCAAATTTGTAACAAAATAAATGGCAAATTCCTTGGCGTTCTCATTGACCACAAGCTGAATTTCCAGGGACACATTCTAAATATATCTAAAAAGTTTCAAAAACTCTTGGCATTCTTTCTAAAATCAAATATTATGTACCTCGCCCTGCACTGGTGACGCTCTATTACTCCCTCATCTATCCTTATCTCAACTATGGTATTTGTGCTTGGGGTTCTACCACCCAAAATCATTTACGTCCTCTAATTACTCAACACAAAGCTGCTATTAGGACAATATCCAACTCTGGCCCCAGACAGCACTCGGTACCCCTACTCAAATCTCTGAATATGTTAGATATTAAGCACTGCACATCTTCTCATATGTATTACATATATGTAAAACGCTGAATTGTAATGCCAATCCTGACCTTTAAAGCTTCATTGAAGGTTGTAACAGAACCCATGAGCACCACACCAGAAACAAATACGTATTTGATATTCCAAGAATACGACTTAGTCAAACTAGAAATGCTTTACAAATCAAGGGACCTCGAATGTGGAATGATCTTCCCAATTATGTTAAAGACTGTACCTCTCTCAACCAGTTTAAGATAAAAACTAAGTACCACCTAATTAACTCAATGTAACCTACCTCTCCCCTAAATGTCAACCCATGTCTACGGTTTTTAACAATGCTGTTTGTTGACCAAATTGTATTTTTGTTTTTTTCTGCCATGTTCCCCCCCCCCCTCTTTTTTCATTTTTATCAGATTTTTTCACAACACAATTTATACTTTAATCTAAGTTAGTATTAAGTTTTAGTCTTAGTGTTTTTCCTACCCGAAACGCTTTGCATAATAGTGGCTTTAGGCATTGTATGTACTAGCACTATCTATGAATCCATCAACTTTTGTTTTTCACCTTGTATGTATCTACTTTACCTGAATAAATATTTGTATTTGTATTCATGCAGACCGCCTCAGCCATTTCCTCGACACACAAAGGCACTGTATCACTGCAACAGTCTAGAACAAATTCACAACATCCAGTTGCAGCAGCCACGTGCAAACACAAAGATGTGAGCAACACGTCCACCTTGCATCATGCAGCAGACCGCACTGATTGTACCCTTAAATTTACTTTAATGTACCTACTTCTTTCTGCCAAATTTCTTATACAATGTTTTTTTTGTACTTTCTTGCAATGCGTTTTTGTACCATCTTGCGATGTGTTTTTGTACTTTCCTGCAATGTATTTTTGTACTTACAATGTACCTGTAAACATTTTATAATTTTGCTAGAAATTTCCTTCTTAAGATTATATGTTAGAAACGCTATGCGTGCTAGTGGCTTTACAAGTATGTAAAACTATAAGTCTCTGTACTCTCATGAACCCAAAGTACCTTCTTGTGTATAAATAAATAAAATAAATAGATAAATATTGTCGTCCAAGTCAGGAAATAAAGCAGTAATTTGCTGTTAGCAAACTGTCCAATGCTAACGGAACGGGTTGCGAAACAAGTTAGAAATAAAAGGTTAAACACTCCATGGCTTACAATGGGTATTCTTAAAACTATTAATAAAAAAAACATGACCTGGAGAAGAAGTATAGGTTAGGAGTCGTCGCCAAAGAATTTTCAAAGATTTACTCATCTATGCTGTCTAAAATAATTAGAAGAGCCAAAATATTACCAAAATACTACCAAAATATATTTACCTAAATTAAGGGTGTAATATTGTGGCTGTGAGATTTTTCTCTACGCCTACCTCCCTTAGGAGGTGGACTACAAGTTTAAAGGCTGCTCTTGGCAGTTAAGCATGAGTCCAGTAGAAAAAGGAGAAGCGGGAGCAAACCGCTAGGCTTCCACCAGCAGGGGTGAACCTGAACACAGGTGTGCCCACTGATGACGCAATATTGCAAATCAAAGAAAAATATCACAGACTAAGTTACACCACAGCGAGTGATTTAATTACGTTAATGTCCATCCAGTGGCATTTGCAACACAGCTATTCAACAGCCCCTCCGGAAGTGACAGCAAGCTCCATCTTGCTGACACTTTGAGCTGACAACATGACTAACTGAACAAAAGAAGGATCCACTGATGACACAAGCAAGCAATCAATAGTGACACGGCTTTCCGGTGTCCAGCTACTCTAATCACGAGCTTAAGGTCCTCCTTACAAACAGGAGAGACCCCCGTAACTAGGCGGGTAGTCCAACAGTGACTCCCCCTATCACAACTAAAGTGAACAAAGTCAGGCAAGGTGGGATTCTGGGACACAGCTCCACTCATCCCTAAGTTACTTTACCCTCGTCACTAGACGATAACCAAAAGAAATTGCCTTAATCAATTACAACATTGATTATGTGAATAATGATGGAAATTGACTGTTCACAGCAGTCAGCAACAAAGTACTACTTTAATCACAAACAATTGTCTCACGCTAGACAACAACATGATAGTACTCTACGTTAACACAAGTCCTCTTGTCACAATAACTCAAACTCTTAAATTACATCACACTTGACTCCTTGCAAGTATTCAGTGAGTAATTCTTAATTACGGTCAAACGGACCACTAATTACATCCCAATTGAGTTACGTTAACTAAGCCTACCCCAAGTGGGTGGCTTCTCAACAGTCTGTGTCATAAATTACTTTACTATGAGTGCTAATTACCCTAATTAACCTCGAGCAATTAATTAACTGTCACCAGGACCGATAATTAATCATACATAAATACGTCTCACTCCGCACTGCCTAAGCAGGTCTCATCAAACACGGTGAATTCACGGAAGAGGAGTTAATTACTAATTAACAATGAGTGCAACTTAATCCACTGTCACCAGACAGAATATGATTAATATAACGTATTATGCTAACCCCATGACCTCGCTTTACCGAGTCATCTGAGTCCTCAAGACTCCAGACGTTAATTACTCCACTAATTATCATGAGCCACTAATTGCCCTAACCCCGAAAGGCAATTAGTCTCGAGCAACTGACGTTAACACTATCACTGACAGACTCTGACAGATCCTCTCCCACTACGTGAATTCATGATGAGAATGCTAATTACATAATTAGCTAGAGTGGTCAATTAATTGTCACACGGACAATTAATTGCACCGGAAACGTATTCCCACAAGTTCAAGTTCAACACTGTTCTCCCATAACAGCCCTCACTCATTCAATAACTACAAATGTGCACCCCCTTATCCAGTTAATCACCCCTAATTAACTCACTGAATCCTCAAGTTCTCAACACAACTTAAAGAAACAAAGTAACCCTAAGGTTACATAGGTCACACATATAATGGCATGCAAAACAACATAAAATAGCACTGCCCACATACGGTTGCGACTACTGCAACTCGTTAATTACTATGCCCACACAGTAATAACACACGGTTTTGCAACAACTCAAGGTATACCAATATTACTGCCCCTCTAATCTTGCAAACGTTGCAAAAGATCGCCCGATCCCGGTTACTTCAGCAAGACAATTTACGTTAATATAAGACACCGTCGCTCTACGCGGACAGCTGGCACTAATTCTCCCATAATTAGGCAAATTAACTAATTGCTCGCTCTCATTAAGTGACTGAGAATTTCCCTGAATACTTAAAGGGTCCCTTTAAATCCTCAACACAGTTCCTAGGACAGTAATAACGTATACCTGATAACACTGCACAAACCTGCACATAATGATACCGTCAGCATGCCCCCCATGCTAATGACACCATTAGGTAATCAGTCAGCAATCACATCTACTGACTCACCACACAACACAATACAACCACATGCAAATCAACACTAGAAATGCCTTACATAAACAATGCAAATTAATCACCAGGACGATATACAGACCTCAGGATATCCACTAATAACCCTGCCCCACGGGCCTGCTTAATTAACTCTACCCTGGCCTAATTACACCTGCGGTACCATGGCACTAACCAAGGCTGAACGATTATATAGAATCGACAGACTGGATCATTTATATGATGATTTTCTACACTGACTGGTCCCATACTCTAGTCAGTCTACACACATTATCTCTACAGATATACAATTATATCACTACATGATTTACTGGGACAATTTCCCTCTCCAGGTACTGCCCCACAGTCACCTGGGCGTGCCACAGACAGGTGTCTCAGCTGCTTCCCTAGCCTGGCTAGGGGGAGCACACAACTTTTCTACTATGATTTCTACTAATACTGAGACACTGTTATACACTGTTAAAGTACTCACGTTTCCTTCCACACATTTCCTCATTTTCCAGGTCCTTACCACCTGGCTGTCAACACTTAGCTCGCTCCTCGTGCGTCGACAAGATGTGGCCCTAGGCTGTCCTGGGAAAGTGGCCAAGGGGGTGGCCAAAGGTGGTGGCCTAACATGTGGCCACCGCATGGCCTTCAGGAGGGTGGCCACGGGTGGCGCGTGACGTCACAGCACCCCACCCCACCCCACCCGGGCTGCTCGCGCGCGGGGTAAAGGGGGGTGGCCGGGCCGGGCCGGGCCGGGCTGGGGTGACGCACATGTGGCCTGGGGGTGGCCACGTGGCGCCTGGGGGCGGCCTGGGTGGCCGCGGGGCATACACACATGTGGATGGGAAATCACCACTACCCCCCAACAAACTAGAGCATGACTCGCTCTTACACTGGGGTGACAAGGGTGACACTGGCCCGCGTCACCTACCACATGGACGACGTCGGGCGGAATTCAAAGTCCAACAGGGGCCTGTAATATCACCATAAACACACTAGGAGGCCCTGCCCATTATTCCACCCAATTGTCCATGAACATACAGGATAATCTGAGCCACCTGCTACCCCATGGGGCTCTGGTAGCTGCCCCATGGGTGATCACTGTCTCTGAGGCTATTTCCTCTCCTGTATTTACCAGTCCCAGTTTCACGCGAATTTCGACACACTCAGGGTGGCTGGAGTGCCATGCAAGATGAGTAAACTCAACGACAGGAGCGATAACGGTGGTGGGGGTGGCAGGCCCGCCACCCCCACCTAGACACTGCTTACACCCTGGCTGCCCAATTCAAACTAAACTCTTGGCGGGCTAGGAAGACTCATATCCCCATATCTCCCCCCCCCCCTACCTTGCTGACCAATCAGCAGGAAGCCGGCACGGCTCCGTGGTGCCGCTTCCAGTAACAATCATTGGCGCCAAAACTCGGCCTATGGGTAGGAGTGCCTAAGCCAATCACAAGCGTCCCTCGCCTGGTGGCGTGGCGTGACGTCACAGGGAGGGGCAGGCCTACACAACGTCTCACCGTCTCCCTTGGTGGGGGGGAGGCAGCGTACCCCCACTGTCCCCCCCCCTCCAATCTCTAACGGTCACTGAGGCATACTACCTTCTCACACCATCACTCTCAATCTCTCCCTGTTTCACAGAACAGGAAAATTTCTGTAATTCTCTCTACAGAGCAATCACAGACCTCTAATTAGTTTTAACTGACAGCATTTAACATAAGCTTTCATATGACACCCAACAAGTATATGAAAATTTGAAAGCTTCAGTTTCTAGAGTCCTAGAGCGACTAGCCTATTCTAGAAACTAGGAAACTAGCTGAGGAGATTCTACATCTCCTCACAAATATCTTGACTGCGCCATCCACTACTACCACTGAAATAACCGTGCAATCTCCGCTCCTTCTATGGTAATAACGGATGCTCTACCGATCATGTAGATGTTTAACACTCGGGCCGTCATACGAGGACGTAAACCAGTAAACAAGAGAGAGATAGTGAGGAAGAGTGAGGCAGAGCGAGAACGAGAGCGAGTGAGGACGAGGGAGTGGAAACTAGTGAGGGAGAGTGAGACAGAAAGATAGAGATATTCGTAGTCACAGCCTTCGTGTGAGTTACCGTAATGCTGTCACCACCCTGAGTTACCGGTCAGGGGACCGGAGTGAGATTCGTAGGCCTTGCAGATGGTATAAACCTACCAGGACAGGTGTAGGGGACAATTGAACGGTACAAGGATTCTGGCCTGTCACTCGAATAATCCTGACCACTTGGGAACTATAGAGTACACAAGAATAAGGCGGGACACACCCAATACTAACACCACAACAAAGG
The DNA here is from genome assembly GCA_020271785.1 of Procambarus virginalis. Classification (NCBI taxonomy): domain Eukaryota; kingdom Metazoa; phylum Arthropoda; class Malacostraca; order Decapoda; family Cambaridae; genus Procambarus; species Procambarus virginalis. The sequence continues at coordinate 18,060 of WNGS01131307.1, forward strand.
ACGGATGGGGGGAGGAGTACTGGATAATTAAGGACACTAAGACACTGGGGCAAAAGGGGACAGTAGGCCCAATATCACTAAGACAATTAACCATTAATACACATTTAATAACACTTGATAATATATGACTTTATTTGAAATAATTAAATAAGACACTCCCTAACTATATTCCCTACCAGAGGCAAAGAGTACTGAATGAGGTGCTTTAGTTTAAGAGAGTCGTACTTACTCGTATCGTGTTCAACAGTCCTCCTGGAGATGGTGTTCTCCCCTCTTGGAGTCCACTCACACCGTCCTACTGGGCTTCACCCACTCTATTGTTCCTCTTCCATGATCTCCTGCTCCCTAGCTGAACATGAGGTGTTTGCATTTCATGTGGAGGAGTTAATCCCTGTCGATTATCATGACGGCATCAACTCTGACCTCCTCGTGACTCGGCGACCGTTGACCAGTCCCCATGGTTAACTTCTACATAGGTGTAACTTTTTCCATTGTCTGCCACCACCTGACTGGCGCCACGCCTGTGGGTTGTTCATACTCCACGTGGCTTGTTCATGCTGTTATGATGTTCATGTTGTACTACTATGTACTGTTCTCTTGTTGCAAGGGCAACGTTAAGAAAACATAGACACTATCTCCCATATATTAAGATCAAGAAAGATTTTGAATAAAAAACTAATTCTCCTATCCATTGACGATGGTGTGCTTTCGGCCTCAGACACTGCTATTGAATTCAATAGTTCTTTCATCCATTGGGACATCCGTTGCTCATGATATTCTATCCTCACTCACTAATATTAAAGACTACCTTACAGGTAACTATCCAGAGTCTCTGTACCTAGCTCCCGCTAATTCCGCTGATGTTAATGACGTAATCCGTTCCCTTAAAACTAAGTCAAGCGCCCTTGATGAGATACCATCTCTAATTTACAAAAATAGCCTCCAGATTTCTAGCTCCTGCCATTGCATTCCTCTTCAACAAATCATTTGAACTCCAAACCGTTCCAGATGTTCTAAAAAAAAGCGAGAGTAACCCCAGTTCACGAATGTGGTGATTTCATTGATGTCAACAGTTACATACCTATATCAATTATGCCAATCTTGTCAAAAGTATTTGAAAAGCTAATTTACAAGCAGCTTTTCTCATATCTAGCCAAACTCAGTATACTTAGCTCTTGCC
>WNGS01131307.1:23845-56345 GCA_020271785.1 Procambarus virginalis
GGGTGTTGTCTGAAAGCGGAATTTGTTATTATTCTGATAGCTGATTTTGCTGGGTGATGATGGACTTGAGGTGGCTTGCAGTGGTTGAACCCCATGCACAGAAACCATAATTAAGATAGGGATCGATTAATGCATAATATAGAGAGATGAGAGCAGAGTTAGGTATATAATATCTGATTTTGGAGAGTATGCCAACTGTTTTAGAGACTTTCTTAATTATATGTTGTATGTGGGTGCTGAAGTTGAGACTCTTGTCTAGGAATAGGCCAAGAAACTTTCCATCATTTTTACTGCTAATGTTTACATTATCTATCTGAAGCTGAATTGCATTTGTAGATTAGCTTCCAAATAAGATGTAGTAGGTCTTTTCTATGTTAAGTGTTAGTTTGTTGGTTGACATCCATAAGTGGACTTCTTTTAGTTCATTATTAACAACATTATTTAGTGTATGTGGGTTGGGGTTAGAATAGATGAGGGTAGTATCATCAGCAAACAAAATAGGTTTCAGAATGTTAGATTTCAATGGTTATCAATAAGTTGACGCTAATACATAATGTTCTTTCAAGTTCAAGTATGTTTATTGAGACAAGTAAAAACAAATACATCTCAAAGAGTAGCTTAGGCTATTTCTACCCCCCCCCTCCCCCCCACACATCAAGTCCCTCAAGGGGCGTACAAATTCAGTGAGTACAAATACACAAATCACAATACAAGAATCTCATTTAGCATTTCAGGTTAATATAGTACTCTCTAAGAGTACTTCTAGTGTACTAGTGTACATCCACCGCTCTAGTTTTTAACCTATTAACGTTCCAAGATAATATCCTCACTCTACTTTCATCCACATTTGTGCTAGAGATAGGGGGAACAGGTTAAGTGTTTGCTACCCTGGAGCAAAATTGGTGATATTATAATCAGCATGAATTATATTATGGGTGGAAATGGGAATAATCCCATTATTTGTATTAGCACAGGAGGAAATGATGTTGGTCGAGTTAGGAGTGAAGAACTAATACAGAGGTTTAAGACAGCAATAGAACTAGGAGCAGGGGGAGGAATCCCGATCATGTGTGGCATTCTTCCAAGAAAGGGAGTGGGAAATGAATGGTTGTCGAGGGCACTTGGTGTCAATTGCCGGCTGGAAAGATATTGCAAATCAAATGCAATATCTTTCATAGATAACTGGGAATACTTCTATGAAAGAAATGAATTGTATGCTCGGGATGGGGTGCATCTATCGAGGGCTGGGGTTGATGTTCTTGTTGCGAACTCGTTGGAACCAGTGGTTGGAGGCGTTTGTTTGGGTTTAAACTGTTAGCAGATAGTGGTATGGGAATTGATATGGAGGAAGGAGGTAATAAAAGTATGTGTTTGTAGGAGGAAGAAATTGGCAAAATGATCAGGGAAAGAGTAGGGTCTCAAAATAACAGTACACTTAGGGTATTTTACACTAACAGTAGAAGTCTAAGAAACAAAATAAACGATTTAAATGCTTTTGTCTGCACAGAAAAAATAGATATTATTGCACTTACCGAAACGTGGATGAATTTAGAAAATAAATAACTACTAGCTGAATACCAAATAAATGGTTTTAAACTATTCCACGCAGATAGATATATTAGATGAGGAGAAGGAGTAGCCATATATGTTAGGGAAAATTTGAAATGTTGTCTCAAAGAGGGAATCAAAACTGAGCCACATACAGAAACTATTTGGATAGAATTAAACGAAAGAGCAAATAATCTTATTATAGGAGTTATATACAGACCACCAAACCTAAACAGGTATATCTTGCTCTGGTTAGGCCCCATTTAGATTATGCAGTTCGGTTGTGGTCACCGTACTATAGAATGGATATATATTCACTTGAACGTGTCCAGCGCAGGATCACAAAGTTAATTCCCCAAATTAGAAATCTTTTATATGAAGAAAGATTAACAAAGCTTAAATTGCATTCACTGGAAAGGCGAAGATTTAGGGGTGACATAATAGAGCTCTACAAGTGGATGAATGGGCTTAACAAAGGAGATATTAATAGGGTATTAAAAGATTTCACAAGACTAACACGAAACAATGGTTATAAATTGGATAAGTTTAGATTTAGGAAAGACTTGGGTAAATACTGGTCCGGTAACAGCGTTGTTGATTTGTGGAACCAATTACCGCGTAACGTGGTGGAGGTGGGATCCCTCGATTGTTTCAAGCATGAGTTGGACATGTATATGAGTGGGATTGGGTGGTTATAAATAGGAGCTGCCTCGTATGGGCCAATAGGTCTTCTGCGGTTACCTTTGTTCTTATGTTCTTATTTAATAATAAAACTACCTTTGCCCTGTCCGTCACATTCCATGAAATACGAGAGTTTCTTATCAAATCTCTCCCAACACTGTAACAATTTTGCTTTCTCGTCACTTGTTGATGTGACGACTTATACTGAATTTTGTAACTTGCTTAGCTACATTAATTGTGGGGTTCAGTCCCTGAGCCCACTATGTGCCTCTGTAACCCTTTCCACTACCGCCCACAAGATGGGTATGTGTTATATTCAAATTCCCCGCCAGTTGGAACATAACCAATCACAGGCGAGTAGGCCTCTGACGTCATGTCACATTCTCAGCATAATTTTGTTTAGGCAATACCTTGAGTTGTATTGTTCATTCTGACAAGTAGACATACACTTGTTCTTCATACTAAGGTTGAATCAAAGCATTGTTACCATGATTTTCAGCTATTATGTTCAAAATTTTTTTTTGGTGCATATGCCAAGATGCTAGTATTACGCACACCTGATCTATTTTCAATGTTTATTATGCAATTTTCACATGTAAGCCATTATTGAATGCCACCGAGGTCCTTTCAGTATCATTGTAACTTTATAGCTAGCCAGAGCTTGTCGACAAGGGACGTCGACTTGGTAGCGTGTCCGAGCGGTGTTATATTCAAATTCCCCGCCAGTTGGAACATAACCAATCACAGGCGAGTAGGCCTCTGACGTCATGTCACATTCTCAGCCACCAGCCATGCTGGCAGTAGTCAGTCATCTCCACAGACCCACAGTAGTGAGGACCTCGGCTGGCCAGATATATATCTGTTTGTCTCAGTCAATAAACCTACAAGCGACTACGGTGTATAATATTCAACCCCCACACAAGGCAAAGAATATATGGGGTGCATAATAAATGAACTAAACTAAACTCCTCACTTGCACAACAACTACTAACATCAAAGGTAACATTATTCAAATCTAATTTTTGTTTTAATTCTGTATATGGTTTTACTTTAACCTTTGTTTCAACATTTGTCACTACAGAAGGTTGAACACCGCTAACACTAATAGAAAGTGTATTTTCCTGACTATCCTCTATCATCAACACGTCATGTTCTTCCTTACTTTCTTCTACGCACGTTTCACTTTCCATTTCATGTCCTGTTTCACTTTCCATTTCACGTCCCCTTTCATTTTCCATTTCACGTCCTGTTTCACTTTCCATTTCACGTCCTGTTTCACTTTTCATTTCACATCCTGTTTCACCACCATCTTCACCTCGTCTACCCACCATAGCTAATTTTTCTAATGCTTCAATCCTCCTGTCTAGTTTTTTTAGATATTCCAATATTTGAGTACCAACCTCCGAGTTCACTATATTGTCCTGAACCTTATCTCGACAAGGTTGGATTTTTTTCAGCTGTATTTCCTGTTTCATGTCTGTCCTGTTTCACTTTCCATTTCACGTCCCCTTTCATTTTCCATTTCACGTCCTGTTTCACTTTCCATTTCACGTCCTGTTTCACTTTTCATTTCACATCCTGTTTCACCACCATCTTCACCTCGTCTACCCACCATAGCTAATTTTTCTAATGCTTCAATCCTCCTGTCTAGTTTTTTTAGATATTCCAATATTTGAGTACCAACCTCCGAGTTCACTATATTGTCCTGAACCTTATCTCGACAAGGTTGGATTTTTTTCAGCTGTATTTCCTACTTTCCCGAGACTTGCCTTAATTGTCTCCGTTCCTTTCTCCCACACATTGTTCATAAGGGCTGTCATTGACTTCCAGGTGTGTTACGACCCAGGGTTCCTTAGTTGGAAACCAGAGGTCAAATTGAGCTCTAAATAATTACTTTACATTAATTGATAGGACTGCTGAAGCGCTTTTGTTTCTATCTTCCTTGCCAGACGTAAGACGAATCTTGTTTCTCACAGAGCACTAAGACTCTAGACTTGTTGATTATTAAATATAATATTGAACTAATTATCAGCTATTCTTAGAATGATTAAAGTAACTAGTAATGAATATCTGAGTAAACTTGGGTTGATGTCTGCTGTACGATCAGCTGAATATCCGTCCGGCAGCAAATAGAGTGGGGGGCAGGAGGACTCCAAGTCGTGCTCTCTGGTGCTGGTGTTGGATGGGTTCACACTCCCCCTCGTGGGTTCTGTACTCTACTTTACCTTCTGTACTTTACCTTCCGGGTTCGATCCCGGGCGCAGGCGAGAAACAATGGGCAGAGTTTCTTTCACCCTATGCCCCTGTTACCTAGCAGTAAAATAGGTACCTGGGTGTTAGTCACCTGTCACGGGTTGCTTTCTGGGGGGTGGAGGCCAGGTCGAGGACCAGACCGCGGGGACACTAAAGCCCCGAAATCATCTCACGATAACCTCAAGATAACCTTCTCTCTCTCTCTCCTTACCGTATCCTGATTCTCCGTTTAAAAGATAAGTACAGTACTGTATTGTGTAAGGTGTACCGGTCTCTGGCAAAAGTGTGTAGTAGTTTGTGTAGCCAGAACTAGTGTTTATATTCCTAAGATTGCTCTAGGTGGTGTAGTGAAACCACGTGTGCCCAAGTTGCCCCAGGCTATCTATAGCCTTTGCTAGTGCTCTATTCAAGTAGACTTTACCCTAGTTTTGGTAATTGTAAAACATTGTGTCCTGCCTATGTGAACCCAGGCTTTTAACGTAAAGTAGAATGACAAAGTAGTTATTGATATTAATGTATATGGGGGTGTTATAAGAGGGGTTAATAAATAAGTTAGTGTTTGAGGTGTATCCCTTAATCCTGTTGAAGTGGGGTAGGTGATTGTCTTCTAGACAACAGATCTGTTTCTAAAACCTTGAAGCATTAACAAAAACCTATGTTCCTTGCGGGCTAGGCCTATCTACCCCACTATTTTTTATACATCTTGATCCTAGCTATTACAAGGGGTGAAGTTACGGGCTCATCATAGCCCGTGCTACTTGGAACTTTGTTCTAGGTAGCGAATCTTTAACAACAACAACAACCTAGCTATTGGCCTTTCTGAGTAACACTTCATACCCCCATAACAAGCAGTTTCCTCTATGTTCCTGCTGCACAATCTTTCCTTCGTTTGAGGATACATCTATCCTGCTTATAGGACCCGTCCTGGAGTCTCTCAGATGAGACTTCATGCGGCATAGATGGGAACCAGCATTGTGGCTGCCTCGACAATTGCAACAAGATTGGACGATTTTTTCACCGTTTTTAATCTTGACTCTACACTCTCAAGAGTCGTGTTTCTTGCCACAGAACCGACACCTGGGGTCCAACTGGCATTTCCAAGCCATATGTCCCCAACGAGAACACTTCATGCATAATATGTTCACCTCAATGTATTTTGCAACTTTTCTGTAGTCTAGTCCTTGCAAAAAAAAAAATTCTGGAGCCTCACCCTTTACCAAGGCAACAACCTAGCTTTGTTTTTCATCACGAACACTGTTTCTCTTCGCCCAAACAACACTATCATTGTTGAGAAGATAATCAGGATCCAAATAAGTTGAATACTTAAAAACTATGATCTTGGTGTACATCATACCTCCTTCAGGAGTAACCATCACAATATTCTTAAACCTATCCGTCGTTAGGTGTTCCACGGCCTCTTCTGTCCCAACTGTTATGTAGGGCCGGTGAGCACCCTCCTTGAATAGTGGTTCATATTCAAAAAACTCTTAAGCCAAACGAACCGTCCACTTCAGCTTTTGATGAAAGTTCAGTTGACATGCTGTAGGGAACAACAGCCTCTTCCTTCTATCAGTCGGCATCTCCCGCGTCCTGCTGAACAGGGCTTCATTTTTCGGTCTCTTTGTTATTTCATCCTCACTGTCACCGTCTCGCTGTATGCGAATATTTCGCCGTTTATATCTGTTCACTACTGCTTGATACGGCCTGGTATCATCCTGTCTGTCATTCCCACTCTCACACTCTCCAGGCCCAGTGGTGCAGGATCGTCCATCACTTATTTTGTCCATCAGACATTATTGCTGCCTACAGAGTAGGCAAAAAGAATCCATCAGGTCCAAATCAGCGAAAAATTCGCCTCAAACTAGCTTCCCAGTCCACAAAATCGCATCTTGTCCGGACAGCTGCATCCCAACGACAGGGAATCTACATCAACGAGTTCTTGACTAGAAAAAGACAGCAACTCCTCTACCGCCTGCGTCAAATCCGTCATCAAAACCCAGATGCGATTCATCAGTGCTTCGTTAGAGATGGCATGATTAAAGTGAGAAGGACTTCAGTAGGTAAAATGTTTACAACTGCTAATGAGGATAACCTCAACACTTTCCTCTCCCAATGTGGTTTGTCTCACCTTATTATCACTCTCAATGAGTCAACATAATTAACCCCCTTGTCACCTAGTGCGGGCTAGGTATCCTAAGACTCTTTGTTTCACTTTTTAAATTAACTTTTAATTTACTTTATACTAGTCATTTATTCGACTTAATTAATTGAGTGCATTAATATTTCTTTAGGTCTTATTAATTATACGATCATAACTAAACTATTTATAGTTAATAATCATTAGCTTAAATTTGCCTGTTTATTATTCAACTTTTTTCTTTGATTTCATTTATTACCTAGGTTGCTTAGCCTCGCCATACTCCCTTACTCCATTGTACCCCTGGCTTTGCCTGTGTCTCAAAATGCAAATTATTACTTACAGTGTAAAGAGAGTACTTGTAAGCAATCTACCTCATTTTTCTTTTTTTGCTCAATTTGTGTTTGTTTTGTATAGTCTTGTTTATATATTTCTTCCCCCTTTTATATCAAAATTCTATTTTGTAATTGCCATTCTTGCCTTGTTTTCCTACAACCAGCCGTTTTATGCAGACTAATATAGACCCAGAACTAAACCTCTTATCCACTATCTATGACAATCATCACTTTAATGATCAAAATTGCAGATATTTTACAGCACATGATGTAAACAATGTATTAACACATAATCACAATATCTCTGTAATCAACTTGAACGTTAGATTTCTAGGTAAACACTTCGATGATGGTACTGCCTTGATTGAAACAATTGACACCAAATTCTCTGTTTTATACTTACTGAAACGTGGTTAAAAGAGGATACTACTCAACTCTTTAACATGCCTAACTACTCAGCAATTCACAACTGTCGTCAAATTCAGAGAGGTGGTGGTACTGCTCTTTAATACCACCAAGAACTAACATGCTTAAAAGTAATTAGAACTAGAGACTACTGTGGGGAGTATATCTTCGCCAGTTTCAGAGTCAAGGGTGCTGAGTCTGTCCTGTACATGGGTACACAGTCTATGGAATTCCTAACGCTGATGTGTCCGAATTCAACTCAAACTTTAGAAATCTAATACTTGATAACAGACTGAACAAAAACCATCTAATTATCACAGGGGACTTTAATATTGACCTCTGCGAGCCTGAACACCCTACTGCTGTTAGCTTCCTCAACTGTATGAATTCCTGCTTCCTCATACCCTTAATCACTAGACCTACTAGAATCACTGATAGTACTGCCACGACTCTAGATCACATCCGGACCAACATAACCTCTCCGCTTACTTCAGGTATAATCACCGATAGCACTACAGACCATTACCCCACATTTCTCTTAACTAACATTAACAAACCACCTCTAGAGACAAGAGAGCTAAGCTTTAGGCTGCACAATGAAACTGCTATAGGCAATTTTATAACTGCTGCTGCTAATGTCAACTGGGAATCCGAGTTAGGTAACATAGGGGACATCAACCTAGCAGTGCAATCTTTTCTTCAAAAAACTCTCAGCCTTTATAACACCCACTGTCCTATGCTAACGAAACAAGTCACAACCAAAAGGCTAAACAATCCTTGGCTTACAAAGGGAATACTTAAATCCATTAATAAAAAACATGACCTTGAGAAGAAGTATAGGTTAGGAACCATCTCCAAAGAATTCTCAAAGAATTACTCGTTATTGCTATCTAAAATAATTAGACGAGCCAAAACTAATTACGACGAAGATAAATTTAACCAAACAAAGAGCAACATTAAAAAAACTTGGAGCACAATTTCACAAATATTGGGATCAAAGAAGATTTTAAATAACAAACAAACTCTCCTGTCCAATAACGATGGTCAGCTTTCAGCCTCTGATTCTGCTATTGAGTTCAATAGGTTCTTCTCTTCCATTGGGTCATCCCTTGCAAATGATATTCCATCTTCCAGTACTGATGTTAAGGACTATCTTACAGGTAACTATCCACAGTCTCTGTACCTAAACCTACAAATTCCACTGATGCTAATGAGATAATCCTTTCCCTTAAAACCAAGTCTAGTGCCCTTGAGGAGATACCAACTTTAATTTACAAAAAAGCCTCCAGATCTTTAGCCCCTGCAATTGCAGCTTCAACAAGTCACTTGAACTCCAAACCTTTCCAGATATTCTAAGAAAAGCGAGAGTAACCCCTGTCCACAAATGTGGTGATCTCACAGATGTTAACAACTACAGACCTATATCAATCCTGCCTAACTTGTCAAAAATATTTGAAAAACTAATCTACAAGCAGCTTTACTCTTATCTAGCCAAACACAATATACTTAGCTCTTGTCAATAGGGCTTCAGACCCAAAAAAAAGCACTAGCGATGCACTTATTAGTATGATTAACTTGATTCATGCAGCTCTTGATAAAAATGAGTTCCCTGTTGGGTTATTTGTGGACCTGCGTAAGGCTTTTGACACTCAACCACCAAAACCTTCTTCTTAAATTACATCATTATAGAGTCAGAGGACACTCCCTGCAATACCTCAAATCTTACCTCACTGACAGGCTCCAGTATGTTTCTGTGAATAATTCAATTTCTCCCACACTACCCATCAACGTCGGTGTTCCTCAGGGCAGCATACTTGGCCCTCTCCTCTTTCTCACCTACATAAATGACCTTCCAAATGCCTCCCAACACCTCAAACCAATTCTATTTGCTGACGACACAACCTTCATTTACTCCAGTCCTGACCCCCTTGCTCTAAATGCCAGAGTGAATACTGAGCTAAATAAAGTCCATCTTTGGCTAACTGCCAACAAACTCACCCTTAACATTGACAAAACTTTCTATATTCTGTTTGGCAATAAATCCTCTAATCAAATATATCTCAGGATAAACAATACCCAAATTTATAACAAAATAGATGGCAAATTCCTTGGCGTTCTCATTGACCACAAGATGAATTTCCATGGACACATTCTAAATATATAAAAAAAAAATCAAAAACTGTTGGCATTCTTTCTAAGATCAGATATTATATGTACCTCGCCCTGCCCTGATGACGCTCTATTACTCCCTCATCTATCCATATCTCAACTATGGTATTTGTGCTTGGGGTTCTACTACCCAAAATTATTTACGTCCTCAAATTACTCAACACAAAGTTGCTATTAGGACAATATCCAACTCTGGTCCCAGACATTATTCGGTACCCCTACTCAAATCTCTGAATATGTTAGATATTAAGTCACTGCACATCCTCTCATGTGTATTTTATATATATAAAACGCTGAATTGTAATGTTAATCCTGACCTTAAAAGCTTCCTAGAAGGTTGTAACAGATCCCATGAGCACCACACTAGAAACAAATACGTATTTGATATTCCAAGAATACGACTTAGTCAGACTAGAAATGCTTTACAAATCAAGGGACCTCGAATGTGGAATGACCTTCCCAATTATGATAAAGACTCTACCTCTCCCAACCAGTTTAAGATAAAAACTAAGTACCACCTAATTAACTCAATGTAACCTACCTCTCCCCTAAATGTCAACCCATGTCTACGATTTTTAACAATGCTGTTTGTTGACCAAATTGTATTTTTGTTTTTTTCTGCCATGTTCCCCCCCCCCTCTTTTTTCATTTTTATCTGATTTTTTCACAACACAATTTATACTTTAATCTAAGTTAGTATTAAGTTTTAGTTTTAGTGTTTTTCCTGCCCGAAACGCTTTGCATAATAGTGGCTTTAGGCACTGTATGTACTAGCTCTATCTATAAATCCATCAACTTTTGTTTTTCACCTTGTATGTATCTACTTTACCTGAATAAATATTTGTATTTGTATTTGTATTCATGCAGACCGCCTCAGCCATTTCCTCGACACACAAAGGCACTGTATCACTGCAACAGCCTAGAACAAATTCACAACATCCAGTTGCAGCAGCCACGTGCAAACACAAAGATGTGGAGCAACACGTCCACCTTGCATCATGCAGCAGACCGCACTGATTGTACCCTTAAATTTACTTTAATGTACCTACTTCTTTCTGCCAAATTTCTTATACAATGTTTTTTTTTTTACTTTCTTGCAATGCGTTTTGTACCATCTTGCAATGTGTTTTTGTACTTTCCTGCAATGTATTTTTGTACTTGCAATGTACCTGTAAACATTTTTTAATTTTGCTAGAAATTTCCTTCTTAAGATTATATGTTAGAAACGCTATGCGTGCTAGTGGCTTTACAAGTACGTAAAACTATAAGTCTCTGTACTCTCATGAACCGAAAGTACCTTCTTGTGTATAAATAAATAAAATAAATAAATAAATATTGTCGTCCAAGTCAGGAAATAAAGCAGTAATTTGCCTGTTAGCAAACTGTCCAATGCTAACGGAACGGGTTGCGAAACAAGTTACAAATAAAAGGTTAAACACTCCATGGCTTACAATGGGTATTCTTAAAACTATTAATAAAAAAAACATGACCTGGAGAAGAAGTATACGTTAGGAGTCGTCTCCAAAGAATTTTCAAAGATTTACTCATCTATGCTGTCTAAAATAATTAGAAGAACCAAAATAAAATACTACCAAAAGCAAATTTACCTAAATTAAGGGTGTAATATCTCGACTGCGCCACCCACTACTACCACTGAAATAACTGTGCAATCTCCGCTCCTTCTATGGTAATAACGGATGCTCTACCGATCATGTAAGATGTTTAACACTCGGGCCGTCATACGAGGACGTAAACCAGTAAACAAAGAGAGAGAAAGAGAGATAGTGAGGCAGAGCGAGAACGAGAGCGAATGAGGGCGAGGGAGAGTGAGAAACTAGTGAGGGAGAGTGAGACAGAAAGATAGAGATATTCGTAGTCACAGCCTTCGTATGAGTTACCGAGTAATGCTGTCACCACCCTGAGTTACCAGACAGGGGACCGGAGTGAGATTCGTAGGCCTTGCAGATGGTATAAACCTACCAGGACAGGTGTAGGGGACAATTGAACGGTACAAGGATCCTGGCCTGTCACTCGAATAATCCTGACCACTTGGGAACTATAGAGTACACAAGAATAAGGTGGGACACTCCCAATACTAACACCTCAACAAGGGACGGATGGGGGGAGGAGTACTGGATAATTAAGAACACTAAGACACTAGGGCAAAAGGGGACGGTAGGCCCAATATCACTAAGACAAGGAACCATTAATACACATTTAATAACACTTGATAATATATGACTTTATTTGAAATAATTAAATAAGACACTCCCTAACTATATTCCCTACCAGAGGCAAAGAGTACTGAATGAGGTGCTTTAGTTTAAGAGAGTCGTACTTACTCGTATCGTGTTCCACAGTCCTCCTGGAGATGGTGTTCCCTCCTGGAGTCCACTCACACCGTCCTACTGGGCTTCACCCACTCTATTGTTCTTCTTCCATGATCTCCTGCTCCCTAGCTGAACATGAGGGTTTGCATTTCATGTGGAGCCTGTCCACATGAGTTAATCCCTGTAGATTATCATGACGGCATCAACTCTGACCTCCTCGTGACTCGGCGACCGTTGACCGGTCCCCATGGTTAACTTGTACATAGGTGTAACTTTTTCCATTGTCTGCCACCACCTGACTGGCGCCACGCCTGTGGGTTGTTCATACTCCACGTGGCTTGTTCATGCTGTTATGATGTTCATGTTGTACTACTATGTACTGCTCTCTTGTTGCAAGGGCAACGTTAAGAAAACATGGAGCACTATCTCCCATATATTAAGATCAAAAAAGATTTTGAATAAAAAACTAATTCTCCTATCCAATGACGATGGTGTGCTTTCGGCCTCAGACACTGCTATTGAATTCAATAGATTCTTTTCATCCATTGGGACATCCGTTGTTCATGATATTCTATCCTCACTCACTAATATTAAAGACTACCTTACAGGTAACTATCCAGAGTCTCTGTACCTAGCTTCCGCTAATTCCGCTGATGTTAATGACGTAATCCGTTCCCTTAAAACTAAGTCAGGCGCCCTTGATGAGATACCATCTCTAATTTACAAAAATAGCCTCCAGATTTCTAGCTCCTGCCATTGCATTCCTCTTCAACAAATCATTTGAACTCCAAACCGTTCCAGATGTTCTAAAAAAAAGCGAGAGTAACCCCCAGTTCACAAATGTGGTGATCTCATTGATGTCAACAGTTACAGACCTATATCAATTCTGCCAATCTTGTCAAAAATATTTGAAAAGCTAATCTACAAGCAGCTTTTCTCATATCTAGCCATACTCAATATACTTAGCTCTTGCCAATATGGTTTCAGACCCAATAAAAGCACTAACGATGCACTTATTAGTATGATTAACTTGATACATGCAGCTCTTGACAAAAATGAGTTCCCTGTTGGGTTATTTGTGGACCTACGTAAGGCTTTTGACACTGTAAACCACCAAAACCTTCTTCTTAAATTACATTATTATGGAGTCAGAGGTCACTCCCTGCAATACCTTCAGTCCTACCTTACTGACAGGCTTCAGTATGTTTCTGTGAATAATTCCATGTCTCCTATACTACCCATAAACATTGGTGTTCCACAGGACAGCATACTTGGCCCTCTCCTCTTTCTCATCTACATTAATGACCTTCCAAATGCCTCTCAACACCTCAAACCAATCTTATTTGCTGATGACACAACTTTCATTTTCTCCAGTCCTGACCCTCTTGCTCTAAATGTCACTGTAAATACTGAACTAAATAAAGTCCATCTTTGGCTAACTGCTAACAAACTCACCCTTAACATTGACAAAACTCTCTATATTTTGTTTGGCAATAAATCCTCAAATGAAATTAATCTAAGAAAAAATATACAAATCAGTAGTAAAGTTGATGGTAAATTCCTTGGTGTCCTCATCGATAACAAGCTAAAGTTCCAGGGTCACATTCTAAATATGTCAAAAAAAGTTTCAAAAACTGTTGGCATTCTTTCTAAGATCAGGTATTATGTACCTCGCCCTGCCCTGGTGAGGCTCTATTACTCTCTCATCTATCCTTATCTGAACTACAGTATTTGTGCTTGGGGTTTTACTACCCAAAATCATTTATGTCTTCTAATTACCCAGCACAAAGCTGCTATTAAAACAATATCTAACTCTGGCCCCAGACAGCACTAGGTACCCTTACTTAAATCTCTGAATATGTTAGATATTAAGTCACTGCACATCCTCTCATGTATACTCTTTATATTTGAAACTCTGAATTGTAATGTCAATCCTGACCTTTAAAGCTTCTTAGAAGGTAATAACATAACCCATGGGCACCACACCAGAAAGAAATACCTATTTCATATTCCAAAAGTACGACTTAATCAAACCAGTTGCTCTACAATTGAAGGGACCCAGAATGTGGAATGACCTTCCCAATCATGTCAAAGGCTGTACCTCTCTTAACCAGTTTAAGATGAAAACTATTACCTAATTAACTCCATGTAACATACCTTACCCCTAAATGTCAACCCATGTATTACTGTTTTTTAAACAATGCTGTTTGTTGACCAACTTGTATATAGGCTATTTTCTACCATGTTCCCCCTTTTTTATCTTTTATTTTTTTCCCCACCTCACCTTGCCCGAAACGCTGTTATAGGTCTTGTATGTACTACCTCTATCTACAAACCAATAAGAATGTTTGTAACACTGCATCTATGTATATACTTTTCCAAAATAAAATATTATTATTATAGCATTAGTACTTAGAATGGGGCCTAAACGGTTGAGTGAACAGCGCTCAGGATTGGTAGTCCTAAGGTTCCGGGTTCGATCCCAGGGGGAGGCGGAAAGAAATGGGTAGTTTCTTTCACACTGATGCTCCTGTTCACCTAGAAGTAACTAGGCCCCTGGGAGTTAGACAGCTTGACCAAGCCGCAGGACCCTAAGCCCCGACATCATCATAAGAAGATAGAAACTATAATATTATGGATAATAAGGCCCAATTTAATGGGCCAAGAAAAAATTATTTAAGACTCATTGAGTTGTTCCCCTCCACGGAAATCTTTAGTAAAAGGCGAAAGATTTATGCGTTTTGAAGGGAAACCAGAGTTAAGAGTCTGAGAAAATTGGCGATTCCGGCCACACAGCGCTGAGGCGAAAGATGTACGTGTATTTCGGGGCAAGAACGGCATTGACCGGTAACTGTAATAAAAAAATAATTGCTCTATTATCGTGCTAGCATGAGTTTCATTCTGTACTTTACTGTTTGGATATATTATAAGTGGACATTGTTTACATAACATAGCTTTTATTATCTGTTATCTAGTTAGTTAGTTTAGTTCATTTATTATGCACCCCATACACATCTTGTGGGCGGTAGTGGAAAGGGTTACAGAGGCACATAATGGGCTCAGGGACTGAACTCCACAATTCATTTAGCTAAACAAGTTACAATCTTGATGAGCTAGTTACAAAAATCAATATAAGTCGTCACATCAACAATGGGTTCGAGATCGACCTCACGTACAGGTTCTAAATTAAGCAACTGACATGTGAAGAGCTAGTGTCAAAATTTATATGTTTGTCCTGCGCACCGCCCCCCATCCAGTGGGCAGCGGTGGATAGGTTACAATCACTCAGTTACTACCTACAGTTAGCAAACTGGGGATATTTGGCTAAAATTTCTGGTAGCAGATCATTTTGTATGAAATATTTACACATCGCTGGAACATTGGTTATAGAATTGTCTCTAAATTCACGTATCTTTTCGCACTCCATCACATAGTGACGGAGGGTGTGCGAATAATTTTGTTGACACAGTTTACATTTGGTCAGGTCTACATCGGCAGATAATGAGAATTCCCAGTGATACTTGTAACCGAGTCTAAGCCGAGCAGTAGTAACATCTAGAAGTCTGCTGATTTTATTGGATGAACCATAAATGTGTGGCTCCTCTTGCATGATAGTATGATGATAGATGGAATTACTGGTGTCAATTTCACTTTGCCTCAGATCTACAAGATCTTGTTGAAGTTCTCGGTGTACTGCTGCTCTCAGATTGCTCATTGACAATCCAAGGTTACACTCGATGGCTCCTTTAAAGGCAGATTCTTTGGCTAACTTATCAGCTCTATCATGCATTCGGAGGCCAACATGAGATGGAGACCACATGAAATGGACTCTGTTACCATCCTTAATAATTTTGTTGTATTTGTTCGCACACCCTCCGTCACTATGTGATGGGGTGTGAAAAGATACGTGAATTTAGATACAATTCTATAACCAATGTTCCAGCGATGTGTAAATATTTCATTCAAAATGATCTGCTACCAGAAATTTTAGCCAAATATCCCCAGTTTGCTAACTGTAGGTAGTAACTGAGTGATTGTAACCTATCCACCGCTGTCCACTGGATGGGAGGCGGTGTGCAGGACAAACATATAAATTTTGACACTNCCATAAATATAATCACTTCACTTGTCATTCTGAGACTGGTTGTAAATGAAATGTTGTCTTGTATATATTAACATTCTTGATTTGAGGTGCAATATTGTGTTTGCCACCTCGACTCCTATGACTTGATCCTCGTACATTGCTTTTATTTATTGATTGTGGTTTCTTTAGTGCGGAACGACACATAGCACCAAAATGACCTAGTTTTCTACACTCATAGCACTTCTTACCTTGTGCAGGACAAACATTATCTTGGTGTGGGTAGTCTCCTCCACAATTGTAACATTTATTATTGACACCCTCTGATGTGAGTCGTTGTGACTGCTTGAGTCTTGTTCCATGACTCCAGTTGTGATGTGGTTCTCGGCTCAATTTAATGTTAGGTTTGGCATGATATCTTCTATGATCATGGTGTACTCCCTGAACCTTACATACTTCATGACTGTTAGTAACAGTGGCAGAACCGTTGTTGGCACTGCACTCCATGACACGAGCATCACGTGCAGCATCTTCCATTCGACGAGCCATATCCAGTATCTTGGTAAGAGAACTTTCATCATCAACAAGTTCTAGAGCTCTTCGACGAAGACGTGTAGATGTGCATGTTTCAATTATTTGCTGTTTGATTTCTTTGTCAACATCAGCAAAATCACAATGGGCTGCTAAACCCTGCAGACGTGTATGGTATTGATCAACAGTTTCATTAGAGAGTTGTTTCGCTCTCCTGAAATGCATAATTTCCATAGCAGTATTTTGCCTTGGTTTGAAATGCTCAGTTAATTTGGCCTTGGCAGTGTCATAATCTTTGGCACCACCAGTGTCTTTCAGTGTATCAAAGATGTCACAAACTCTATCACCTGCATAGTGAAGTAGAAAGGCACGCTTTCTTTCAGCACTTTTGATGTCAGAAACTATCAACAAATTTTCAAACCTTTTAAGCCATTTGACCCACCTCTGTGACAGGTTTGTCTGGTCACAGTCAGGATCAAATGCAGGAAACTGAGGTATATTTGCCATTTTTACTGAATAAATTTAAACTTATCACTTAAAATGTTCCTCAGAATATATAACACTTACTGCACTGTATATGTTATTTAAGAATTCACTGTAATTACTTTAATTTTGCAAAGCACACAAGCATTTTAATGCAAAAGTTCACAACAGTGCACAACACAGCAGCAACTGATTTCTTACCTAGCCCTTGTGTACATGTGTTGTTCCTACTCACAGCAACACAGCAGTTGTTAGCAGTTGGTACAGCAGTTGTCAGCAGTTGGTACAGCAGTTGGCAGCAGTTGGCACAGCAGTTGGCAGCAGTAGGCAGCAGTTGGCACAGCAGTTGGTTCACAGCGTGAAGAATTTTGTAGCACGAAGTGTCGTTTCGTAACCAAAACATCAGGTTTTGTACACTGCATCAAAGCGTCGTTTCGTACACAGCGTCGGCAGATTCCTCTCACAGCAACACTCAGCACAGCTTGGGTAGCACACAGCATTGGCCAGCACACAGCAACGGCCAGCACACAGCAACGATCAGCACACAGCAACAGTCAGCACACAGCATGGGGTTGCATACAGCATCGGGTATGGTGCTCACAGACAGCTTCTCCTTCCTCCTCTGGGCGAGACAGCATGCTCCTTCCTTGTGTTTTGTTGAACAAAATACCTGCGTTCCCAGTTCATCCTCGTCGCCAGTGTGGTGTCTGTATATAGCCGAGATAGTCTTGGTAGTAAGGTTGATGTAAAGTCATTCCTGGTTATTGACTTTAATACTTATAAACGATTACATGATTATGGCTCCCAAGCTTGGCAGGCGTCCTGTGCGCTCTTGTTTACCTCCTCTCTCTGTGGCGTCCAGCCGCCACACATAGAAAACGGATGGTACCATTTTCTGTGAACATGACAAGGTAGTCCAAGAATGTAGGCATACCTTGCCGAGTCTCTATAGGACATAAAGCAAGTTTTTCCCACTGAAATGAAATATGATACTTACAGAATTAGCGAACTTTGTGCTCTGAAAAAAGAAAGTCAATTCCCTACCTAAGTAAATATCATCATTTCTGATCGACGTGTAGGGGTGCGAGTGTCAAATGGTGACGAGAACTATTGCCGAGGTCCCAACTCGTCAATAAAAGTCCGTGCTAGAGGAACTATGGCCCTCTTTATCCTCCTATAGTCGGATTGCAGAAATTAGGTGCTATTGACACGGAGACAGACCACAGTACCAGGGTACCAATATGATGATCTGCCGAAAATATGAGAAATATCCTAGGGACAAAAGGTGGTAAACACGGGTAATAACACGGAGGGAGAGACGACCAATTAAGAGTATGACTGAGGCCTACAGTCACCACGTAATCCAAAGTTGTCTCACACTCACCATATGCTACTCCCGGAATGCACAATACACACAGCACCATATGAATAAGTAAATTGAATATTGAAAACAGTGAAAAGCAAGGGTATTAAAGCCAAGTACTCTTACCACAAATTACCAGTACCTGAGTGAAGCTCCTAGGACAGGCCCCCAAGTATATGTGACGGTAAAGTAGTGGAGTATGGATGTTCGGCAGTCCTCCAATGGCAGGTGTCAAAGCCTGATCACATATAACGAAAAAAAAGAGACTGCTTGCCTGTTTGTGGTAAGGTAGGGGAAGACACACAAAACACAAAGTATAAACAATGAAATTTTAATTACTCTAGAAAACAAATTTAAATAAAGACAATCCCTTGGCGAGGCATAGTGCAAAAATAACAAGTGAAAAACGTATAACATAAAAATGATTAAGTGACTGGTTACGTTAACAAGAATGCAAAGATTAATATAAGTGGTGCTGAGAATATTAGCGCAAGCTAAGAACCTCTACTTGATACACAATGTATATCAGGTGTTCACAGCTACGAGCACGAGAATATTCTGAGGAGAATCTGCTGGTGCGACGTAGACGTCAACTTGGCTAGATGGCGTGAGTGGTGTGAGTGCAGGTGTGCTGATGGCGACATCAACCAATCAGGATGCAGGCAGGTGAAGACTGGTAGTTAGCTTGTTGAAGTGTCGCGCTGAGCCGGTGAGGAGTGTGTGGGGGTGCAGGTGGGGTATGCAGCTGCGTGTGGCTGCCTTGACAAACGTTTTGGTAGGGCTGAACGTATCTTGAATGTAGCATTAGACGTGACTACTGAAGGGAAGAGCACGCTCAATCTCGTCACAATATATATATATATATATATATATATATATATATATATATATATATATATATATATATATATATATATATATATATGTCGTACCTAGTAGCCAGAACGCACTTGTGAGCCTACTATGCAAGGACCAATTTGCCTAATAGGCCAAGTTTTCATGAATTAATTGTTTTTCGACTACCTAACCTACCTAACCTAACCTAACCTAACTTTTTCGGCTACCTAATCTAACCTAACCTATAAAGATAGGTTAGGTTAGGTTAGGTAGGGTTGGTTAGGTTCGGTCATATATCTACGTTAATTTTAACTCCAATGAAAATAAATTGACCTCATGCATAATGAAATGGGTAGCTTTATCATTTCATAAGAAAAAAATTAGAGAAAAAATATTAATTCAGGAAAACTTGGCTTATTAGGCAAATCGGGCCTTGCATAGTAGGCCAAAAAGTGAGTTCTGGCTACTAGGTACGACATATATATATATATATATATGTTTATATATATATATATGTTTATATATATGTTTATATATATATATATATATATATATATATATATATATATATATATATATATAAAACGCTGAACTGTAATGCCAATACTGACCTTAAAAGCTTCATTGAAGGTTGTAACAGAACCCATGAGCACCACACCAGAAACAAATACCTTTTTGATATTCCAAGAGTACGACTTAATCAAACTAGAAATGCTCTACAAATCAAGGGACCCAGAATGTGGAATGACCTTCCCAATCATGTTAAAGACTGTACCTCTCTCAACCAGTTTAAGATAAAAACTAAGCGCTACCTGGTTGATGGGGTTCTGGGAGTTCTTCTACTCCCCAAGCCCAGCCCGAGGCCAGACTTGACTTGTGAGAGTTTGGTCCACCAGGCTGTTGCTTGGAGCGGCCCGCAGACCCACATACCCACCACAGCCTGGTTGGTCCCACACTCCTTGAAGGAAACAATCTAGTTTCCTCTTGAACATGTCCACGGTTGTTCCTGTAATATTTCTGATGCTTGTTGGTAGGACGTTGAACAACCGTGGACCTCTGAAATTCATGCTGTGTTCTCTGATTGTGCCCATGGCATCTCTGCTCTTCACTGGTTCTATTCTGCATTTACTGCCATGTCGTTCACTCCAGTACGTTGTTATTTTACTGTGCAGATTTGGGACCTGTCCCTCCATTATTTTCCATGTGTATATTATTTGATATCTCTCTCGTCTCCTTTCTAGTGAGTACATTTGGAGAGCTTTGAGACGATCCCAATAATTTAGGTGCTTTATCTCGTCTATGCGTGCCGTATATGTTCTCTGTATTCCCTCAATATCAGCAATCTCTCCTGCTCTGAAGGGGGAAATGAGTACCGAGCAGTACTCAAGACGGGACAACACAAGTGATTTGAAGAGTACTACCATTGTGATGGGATCTCTGGACTTGAAGGTTCTCGTAATCCATCCTATCATTTGTCTGGCTGAGGCAATACTTGCTTGGTTATGCTCCCTAAACGTTAGGTCGTCGGACATCATTATTCCCAAATCCTTGACATGCTGTTTTCCTACTATGGGCAGATTCGATTGTGTTTTGTATCCTGTATTATGTTTAAGATCCTCATTTTTGCCGTATCTGAGTACCTGGAATTCATCACCGTTAAACATCATGTTATTTTCTGCTGCCCAATCGAAAACTTTGTTAATATCTGTTTGTAGCTTATCAATGTCTTCAGCAGAGGTAATTTTCATGCTGATTTTTGTATCACCTGCAAAGGATGACACGAAGCTGTGACTTGTGTTTTTGTCTATGTCGGATATGAGAATAAGGAACAGCAGTGGTGCAAGGACTGTACCTTGAGGTACAGAGCTTTTAACTGCGCTCGGACTCGATTTTACTTGATTGACTGTTACTCTTTGTGTTCTTTTCGACAGGAAATTGAGTATCCAGCGTCCTACTTTACCAGTTATACCCATTGACCTCATTTTGTGTGCAATCACTCCATGGTCACATTTGTCGAATGCCTTTGCAAAATCTATGTATATGACATCTGCATTATTATACCTAATTAACTCCCTGTAACCTACCTTTCCCCTATAATGTCAACCCATGTCTGTTATTTTTAAACAATGCTGTTTGTCGACCAAATTGTATTTTTGCCATGTTCCCTCCTTTTTTTATTTTTATATTTTCTCAACACATTTTATACTTTAATCTCAATTAGTATTGAGTTTTAGTCTTTAGGTTTTTTCCTGCCTGAAACGCTTTGCGTAATAGTGGCTTTAGGCATTATATGTACTAATTCTATCTATAAATTCATCAATATTTGTATCACTCCTTGTATGTATGTACTTTACCTGAATAAACATTTGAATTTTTAGAATATTGAATTTGAATTTTATCAGCGTTGTTACAAATGTGGGCTGTACTATGGGGGATCTGGTATTAACTGGATGTAGGGGCAATAGTAAGACTTAAGAGTTATCAATATGGGAGATCTAAAAGGCCCGACCCTCAAATAAAACTATAAGCAGTGCTGAATACTTGGTTACCCACAAGGTCAGTCTAGAGGTTGATCTACGATCTCCTACACAGAAAGAACTGATACTCCCTTAATTCACTTACTTATTTATTAACCCCTTAACAACCCCCCATATACATTCACACCAATAACAATGATAATAATTACTTTACCACACTATCTTACGTTAAAAGCCTTGGTCCACATAAGCAGCATACAAGGTTTTACACTGAACACAAGCTAGGGTAAAGTTCTACAGGTTAAGAATTGAAGTTTGATGCAGCTTAGGGTAGGGAGACCACGTGGTTCCACTGGGACCCCCTTGCAATAACTAGTAATATAAACAATAACACCACCTACTTCACACAAAGTATAATACTCTACACATAGAACACGTGTATGCCAGACAATAAAGAATGTACACAGTATATACTTAGCTTGAACAAGACACAGAAATAAAGAAACGAGGAGGAAGAGTAGGAGGGTCCTGTCCACACAACGCCAGCTCATAGAAGGAGGAGCCTCTCAGCCTCCGTCCCCCAGTTGGCTTGCTGCCGGCAGCCTGCTCAACTAATCGTACAGCGGCCCTATACCAAGTTTACTCAGGTTTACTTTACAAATGATTAGAAAGATTAGTACACATAGTTGGTGCCTATTTTATTATTTAATAATCAACCCCAAGCTCAGTCTTTACCTGCTCTGTGAGAAACAAGAATTGTCTTACATCTGGCAGGGAAGATATAAACACATGCGCCTCGAAATGCGTCCCCCCCCCCTACTATAAGGTAGTTTAATTAGTTCAATTTGACCTCTGGTTTCCAACTGAGGAACCCAGGGTCGTAACAAGCGTCAATTAACTTGAGGCCAAATTCCTTGCCTAACAATACTAAATTACATTTGGTGAGTTTCTTAATCTCTACCGCTGAAGGGTCATTTGCCAGTTCCTGCAATTTAGCCTCCATCACTAATTAATCTAGCTCCTAGCCAAAGTAAAAAATAAAAAATGAAAATTGGAAAAAACAAAAATTTGCACAGCCCCTATCACAAGGCCACACTCACCTCAATCGTGAAGAGATCCTGCTGGGTTTCCAGTCAGTGCAAGATGTATCCTTAGTTGATTTGGACCCTAGGCTACCACACAACCCTTCTGCAGAATTTTAGTTTTGGCACTCAAAAATCTAATTTTTTACAATTAAAAGGTTCCTCCCGGTCAGGCCAACCACTTGTTATGAATTTGCTTGCTGTTATGGGGGGTATATAATATTACTGGGAAAGGCTAACAGTTAATTAGAATCAGGATGTATCAAAATTAATGGAGATCATATAGGCCTGGCCCCCAATAAGAACATAAAACCATATTAAAATAGTGGCTTTACGAAAATATGTCAGTCTAGCGGATAATCACTGATCCCCTACACAGGAAGAATGAATACTCCTTTAAAAACTAACTTATTTATTAAACCCTCTTAACAACCCCCATATACATTAACAACAATAACAATAACTACTTTACCACACTATCTTACGTTAAAAGCCTTGATCCACATAAGCAGGATACAAGGTTTTACAATTAGGACAAGCTAGGGTAAAGTCTACTTGTAAAGAACTCTAAAGCTTGAAGCAGCTTGGGGTAGTGAGCCCCTCGTGGTACCCTATCACAACACAAACACTTAGGGATGCCCAAAACACTAACTTATACTACACAATATCTATACTACGCATATAAGCCTAGCTAGTAGCACAGTAATACAGGTTTGTACTTATCTTAGTAGTTTATGGTAGATTAAGGTAAGGGAATGGGAGAAGAAGGGAGGCAGAGCCACACAGGAAGATATGTTGTCACAACCACAGCCCGAATAGAGAAGACCGGAGGAACCTGCAATCTGAGCTCTCTCCAGTTGTTGTTACCAGGAAGACAACCAGCTGATCGTGCAGCTTATAAACATTACAAATCTTCACCGACGTACAAAATTGGTTACTTTAATAGTTCTAAGAATAGGCAAGGGCGACGGGAATAAGACATACTCTCGATTTTTAAGGAGCCCTGATATAAATATTATTGTAATTAAATATCCTTCTCACAATGATCCAATTCTATGAATTAATGTATAGTAATTATTTAGAGCTTAAATTGACCTTTGGTTTCCATCTAAGGAACCCAGGGTCGTAACAACAGAGCATCAATATGGCTTAAGGTTTTTTTTTTTTTATTATTATTATTTTCTGCCACAGACGTGGCCACACATTTACAATGCTAACCAGCATATATACATTTTCTTCTGTCCTCCATGGACAGGGTTAGAGATTAGTTAAACATATAGTTCAGGAATTTATTGAACAATCAACCACAGAAGGTGATTCGGTACTTTTAAAATGCTAATTTAACCTACATACGGAAATACATAGATAGATAGATACACAGATTTACGTATGCCTTACATAAAGTGTTTGAAGTGTCATTAATGTGCATTTACAAAGGTGAAATGCAATTCTGATCAGCTTCCATAAGTACTTTATACACATACATATACATACACACACATATATACGTACATATACATATATACATGCATATATTCACACACATGCATTCACATACATTTGTCTCTTTTACTCTGACAGGGTGAGATAGCTGACAGAGAAACTAGTGTGCAATTAAGCACTTAATCACTGAAGATGATTAAGGTGCTTTTACTAGCACAGGTTATATAGTTATATCACAAACATACATTGTATAATAGATACATTACATGGTTAATTTTGGGTACAAGTCCAATATATCATCAAGTGTTCCAGTACTCATATAGTATTTACACAGTTCAGCATACCTTAGCCCAGGGGGGCGAAAGTCAGCCAATATGGGACATTCTACAATATAATGTTCAAGAGAGTGCATGTTTTCTCTTTCACAAAGTTGACACATTGTGTACTCGACATTTGGGTTTTGAGAAAGCTGCCAGATACGTCTATATCCCAGGCGTATTCTGGCCACTATAACATCACATTGCCGGGTTCTTGTTCTGTTAGTCCCATATGTGAATGTCTCCTCACGATATCTATCATAATATTTAATGCTACAACTTTCAGGTCTTTGTGAATTTGTTAGGTCGGTGAGATCTTCATTAGATATTTGTTTAAGTATTCTCTTTGTCACTGCTAATGAAATACCCATATCAATTTCTACCACTGGTTTTCTACAGGCTCTCTTTGCAAGCATATCAACAGTGTCATGCCTTGAGATGCCAACATGTGATGGTATCCATAGGAAATTAATTTCAAATCTGTTTTCTTTAGCAGCTAAAACATTCATTCGAATATCACTGACTATTTTCTGGGTGTCACTACTATGTGCGTTCAATGCCAGGAGTGCACTCTGCGAGTCACAGTATATAAGTCCACTGCCTTTGTCTTTTAGAAATTCAGTGGCAAGGTATATGCCTGCAAGTTCGGTTTGAGTTGTACTTGCCCAGTCATTGACGCGCTTCATTGCTGTATGTACGAGAGAAGATTGTGCAAATATATTACATGCACATCCGGTACATCGTCCACCTTCTTCTACAGAGCCGTCGGTATAGCTCTGATACACATCGTTACCCATACTCTGAGTACTTTCAGTGATGCTTTTCAGTGTTAACTGTTTTAATAAAGTAGAGTGCACACTATCTTTCTTGGTCGCATTTACAAAATCAACTGATATATCCCAGTTATCCCATGGAGTAATTGGTTGATTAATTATTAATTGAGTTGGGCACATATTTAATATTTTGATGGAGTTGGCTACCTTGTAGAACCAAAATACATAATCAGATTTCGTTCTTCTTCTATAAACCTCAGGTGAGTGCAGCATATTAGAAAGCTTAAGGTGTTGAGCTTTGCCTCAAGACGAAGCTTGGGCTGATCTCTAATTTGCTTCTTGGGTGGAAAGGGAGGAATTAAAATTGGAAAGGGTGTAATCTCCCACGATGTAGGAAAGTGCCGTTGTTGTTTCTTTTGGTACAAATTATGAACCTGATACATTCTGAGTTGAGTTCCAGTTTTTGTTATCCATTTGAAACAATGCTGATTTTCAATAAAGAAATTCTGGAGTGCTTCTGTGCAAGGGTTAGGATGAGTTAGCCTAAGCATTTTTATACCAATTTGACTTTTAATTTCAGTAACACGATCAACAACGTTCGGAATATTAAGTTCCTTTCTCATATTAAGTATCTTTGTGGTACGAGAGCATCCAAGGATTATCCTTAAGGCTTCGTTCTGCAATTTTTCAAGTCCTCCAAGCTTTCTTTCAGGACAGCTTGATTAGTAATTTAAACGAAGATTAATAGGCACCATACAGCATTTTTTTTTCAGATATATACAAGAGTTGTTACATTCTTGTACAGCCACTAGTACGCATAGTCTTTTGGGCAGGTCCCTGGAATACGACCCTCACAAAGAATCTTTGTTAAAAAATAAATTGAAAGCACATATAAGAAGACAGCAATGATCACAATGGTAAAGCGGTTTGAATTGGTACATGAAGATTGGGAGATTGGGTAGTACTAGATACAGTGCAATGTTAAAGCAACAAGGTGAAAAACTATTAAGATGAAATTAGGTACTTTTTAGTTTTGTTTTTGAATGATGCAAAAGTTGGACAGCTTTTCAATTCAATAGGGATTGAGTTCCATAGACTAGGTCCCTTTATTTGTATAAAGTGTTTGCACAGATTAAGTTTGATTCTGGGGATATCAAAGAGATATTTATTTCTGGTGTGGTGATAATGGGTCCTATTACATCTATCCAGGGAGAGTTTCAGAACAGGATTTGCATTTAAGAACAGGGTTTTGTAAATGTAGTTGACACAAGAGAATTTGTGGAGTGAGATTATGTTTAGCATGTTTAGGGAGTTAAACAAAGGGGCTGAGTGCTGTCTGACTCAGACACATGTTACCTCATATCTTTCAGGCAGCTTCCCAAGCTCTTTTCTCCTTTCACCAGTCAGCCCTATAGATGTTGTGTCCACCATTCACCCACTAAAAACCAAAACTGGGGAACATTAGCGAAATATCATCCATGATACACAAGAGTGTGTAGCGAGTTAGTCTTATACTCGCTCCATTATCTCATTATCTTAATAGTATAACTAATTACAGAAGCTACAATCCTTTCCCCAAATTACAGGGAATACTCTCCTCACCTTGTTGGAGGGAGCTGAGGTGTAATCACCATATAACCCAGCGATGTGACAACAGCAGGCACGGGAGACATCTCCCGTCACGCAGGGTGCAGTCGCACCTCCACAGATCTTCAGTATCATCTATTGATACTGGTAATGGCTCAACAGGGCCACCACTTACGGGCTATTCATGCCCGTGCCACCTTTTGGGTGGCTTAATCTTCATCAATCAATCAATCAATCAATCAACAGCAGGACAGTACAGTCTCCATTCAAGAATGTAGTACTCGCCTTGGGCAGTTCTAGTCGACCCAAGACGCTACAGCTTCGACACAGAGCAGACAGCAGACTACGACCGCATCGAGCCGCCACGCTCTCGCTCCCCGAGTTCAGACACTCACAATTCTCAATCGAGCTGCCACGCTCTCCCACATAGAGCTCCACGACTCCGGCCTCACTCAGCTCTCTGCTCTGCTCCAGGCTTCGTCTCAACGTCTACGATACTGCTGTATCCAGGACTACTAAATAAATATGAAACTCACTGAAAACTATCTAATCAACCCAACAACGTAACATAAACGTACGTTACATTGGTGACCCCAGAGAGTTTCGACGATACCCAGCCACGATGGACTACAACATGGATTCTCACTGGACCTTCACTCCTGCTGTTGCTTGCTGTGGACCGCTGCCACCTGTCACGGAACGCTGCCAACACCCTCGCCACAGCTATGATTTTCACCGCGATCGTCTCTGCATTTTCATCAACTACAGCTTCCTGCACAGCGAGCGTTACTTACTCATCTGACAGTTTCATCAGCAACTTCATCATGTGGGATCTACAGCCTGTCCTGCCGACTCTCCGTCGCTGCCAGGGTACTGCTTGTTCTACAGGGACGCCCACGACAGCTGCTCTTTCGTCAGATTCATCTACACGTACACTGCATTCTGATACTCTGCCGACTCAAGCATCTTGGACCTACAGCTTGCGTTTCCGACTCTTCGTCGCCTCCAGGACAATTCAGCTCTAGCAGTGATTCCCTCGTTGTCCTAACTACGTGCCTACATTACCTCCTATTGTCCTGGTGCCCGAGCCCATCCGCCCCGGATCTAAATGCTCCACCAGCGACCCAAGGACGCAACAATCATGCACATTCTTCTCTCCTGCTACATCGAGCTTGTCCACACACTGCCTGCATCTTTTGGTACCGGACTACATGTTCCACAACGACCACGTATTTTTTTTTATATTGTTTTCTTCCATTCCCTGGCAGGGGAGTCCTGTAGCGAGTTAATCTTATACTCGCTCCATTATCTCATTATCTTAATAATATAACTAATTACAGAAGCTACAATCCTTTCCCCAAATTACAGGTAATACTCTCCTCACCTTGTTGGAGGGCGCTGAGGTGTAATCACCATACCTGTAGCGAGTTAGCCTTATACTCGCTCCAAGTGCCTCCCATGCCCTTGCACCACCCATAGCATTTAGTCAGCAAGGCGGAACGCCCGCCTGCTTTCATACCTCTCACTGTATTTCCCACTTCTATACTTCCCTTCACCTATGCCTCTCCTTCCTCTTTACTCCCCCCCTCCCCCAAAAAAACATATCTTTGCTGTTCAACAAATCTCTAGATTTGTTGAACATACCTTCCCTGATATCCTTAAAACAAAAACAGAGTAACGCCAGTTCATAAAGGAGGCACTCCAACAGACATAAACAATTACAGACCTATATCAAATCTACCTATATTATCAAAAATTTTTGAAAAATTATTTACAAACAGCTCTACTCCTGTCTCGTGAAATTCAACATACTAAGTCCCTGTCAGTTTGGCTTCCGCTCCCAAAAGAGTACCAATGATGCAATTGTTAGTCTGCTTGATATAATCTCCTCAGCCCTTGACAAAAGTGAGTTTCCGATTGGACTCTTTATTGACCTCAGAAAGTCATTTGATACTGTTAACCATAACAACCTCTTACTTAAACTCCAACATTATTTGGAATTCGTGAACTATTTCCGATCCTATCTCAGTGACAGACACCAATATGTAGCCATTAATGACATAACCTCTCCCACTCTACCATTAACTGTAGGGGGTACCAAAGGGCAGCATCCTAGGACCTCTCCAATTTTTTATATACATCAATGATCTGCCTAATGTCTCTAACATGCTAAAACCTATATTGTTGGCTGATAATAATACCCTCATCTACTCAGACCCCAACCCACTCATATTAAATAATGTTGTAAACAATGAATTAAAAAAAATCCACTTATGAATGTCAACCAACAAACTCACACTAAACATAAAAAACCTACTACATCTTAATTGGAAGCAAATCAACAAATGCAATTCAACTTCAGATAGACAATGTTAACATCAGCAATAAAAATGATGGAGAGTTCCTAGGACTATACTCAGACAAGAGACTCAAATTCAGCACCCATATATACAACACATAACTAAAAAAGTCTCGAAAGCAGTTGAAACACTCTCTAAGATCAGATATTATGTTCCCTACTCTGCCCACCTCTCACTATATTATGCACTTATCTATCCCTATCTTACTTATGGTATCTGTGCATGAGGTTCAACCTCTGCAAACTACCTCAAGAATTGCATTAATTTATATAATTAATTTTGTAATTAATTTATATAATAATTAATTTATGTAATTAATTTACATAATAATTAATAATAAATTAAGCCCCCACTTGATGTGCATTTTCTTCCAAGCCACAGAAAACGTATATTACTATGTTGTGCATTAAGATATTCTCTAAATTTCTCAATATGACATTGGTCCCTAAATAACAAAAAAGTGTCATCTACATATCTCCTGTACAAGACTGGTTTAAAGGCCAAAGGACATTTATCAAGCCAATTTGTTTCATGAAAACTCAAAAACGCATTAGCGAGTGCAGGACCTAAGGGAGACCCCATTGCTACTCCATCGATTTGTTTATAATATTTATTATTAAACATAAAGACAGAGTCTTTAACCGCTAATTCTAACAACCGTCTGAATATTTTACTACAAAACCCAGATACTAAATTAGTGTCAGCAAATAGCTGATTTATACAAATATCAATGGTTTCCAACAGAGGAATATTAGTAAAAAGTGATTCAACATCGAAACTGGCCATTATAGTTGGGAACTCAAAATTTAAAGAGGAAAGTTCCTTTACAAAATCCTGAGAATTTCTCACAGTAAATTCATTATGCGTTAATGGTTCTAATAATGGAACCAGAAACTTTGCCAGTTTATAATTAAAAGTGCCAATCGCTGATAAAATAGGACGAATCGGTATACCCGTTTTATGAACTTTAGGTAACCCATATAAGATGCCTGGCTTGGAGCCAGTTGCAAGCAATTTTGTATAATCAAAAAGACAGTCTTTCAGACCTCTTAAAACTCTATTTAGTTTATCCTCACATTTTAAAATATACGAAAAGGGGTCTATATCAACGCACTTAAATTTAGAGGGGTCTTCTAACAACCTTTCCACCTTATTTACATAGTCTAACTTGTCTAAAACCACTATACCCCTACCTTTATCTGGTCTAGTAATACAAATGCTCCTATCCTTCTTTAAGCTAATAATACAATCCAATTTTCTTTTGTCGAATGGGGGGAATGTAGATTTATATTTACCAAAATCATTAAATACTTCATGTGCTAAGGAAGAAACAGTACTGATGATACTGGTCCAACTATAATTTGTACCAGTCCTTAGGGTACAAGTTTTCAATGTATTACATAAGCGCTCAAAACCTAAAAAATGATTAACAAATTTAGGTTTTTTACACGTCAACCCGAAGTCTAACCCCAGAGAGAGAAGTTCTTTCTCGACGGGAGACAAAATTCTCTTTGAAAAATTAAAAACCACCTTATCAGGGTCCACTGAGTTAAATGAAGGTATACCTAAGTTTCTCAATTTCTTCCCATGAATAAGTCTACATTTTTCAACCCTTTTATCATTATAACTTTCATATTTACATTATAAGGATGCAAAATCAACCCAGGAAACCAAGATCTTGAATTTCTCCAAGTTCACATGCAATTCACTTTTCAACTTGTTTACCCGCTTCTGCTTTTCAGAAATTTCAAAGTCCAGCAATCTTAGTAGCCAAGAATTATATTCACTTGTCAATGCAAATTTGTCGGAATACACTTTAAACCTCAGGAATCTTGGGACCAGACGATGCACCTTACAGGTTTGTAGAAATTCCAAATCCAAGTGCGCCTTCTTAACTGCAAAATCCACTTTTTCTATTTTTCTGTATGAAGTAACTACAGGTCTTCCGTATCGTTTTAATAAAACATTTATGATCGATGTTCCCTTCGGGAATCTTAATTTTAAGATAAATAGGAAAACCAAGGATATACTGAACATCTTGTTTCAGATTCTTTACTTTAAAATGCATAACGTTTCGAATACTTCTTGTATTCATCATGTGTGACAGTTAACATGTTGACAGTCTATGTGACAGTTAATAAGTTTTATTTGTATTGATCACTTTAAGTAAGCTTAAGTGTTTTGTTTTTTAATAATTTTCCTTTCTTTGATAGGCAGTCATATTCAGTATGAGTTCTTTGTTTTGCCTCTTATTTGATTGTGATTTCTATTTTCTTTTAGATCTGATGATGAATACAAGAAGTATTCGAAACGTTATGCATTTTAAAGTAAAGAATCTGAAACAAGATGTTCAGTATATCCTTGGTTTTCCTATTTATCTTAAAATATATATATATATTTATACATATATATACTCTTATATATATACATATATATACTTATATATATATATATATATATATATATATATATATACATACATATATATACTCTTTCAAACTCTCTCTCAAGCCAGTGTTCTCAATGCTTATATTCGTCGAGCGCTTACCCACTGCTCTGAATGGAGCAACGTGAGTAGAGAGTTTGAAAGAGTAACTCAGGTATTGGTGAACAACGGATATAGCAACGCAGAAATTAACGCTGCTCTAAGAAGTCACTTGGACCGCTGGTATAATCCAGAACCTAGAACAGAAACCACAATACCTCCAATAAAATTATATTACAAATCAACCATGCACAGTGAACATATAAAAGAGGAAAGAATAATGAAAGAAATAATCCGCAAAGGAGTAAAAAGCACTACTCCTAACCAAAACATAAACCTGATAATATTCTATAAAACCAAGAAGACTTCTGAACTCCTTATCAAAAACAGCCCGAAGCCGACAGAGAACCCTCTACAGCAGTCAAGCGTTGTATACATGTACACTTGCCCCCACGAAGGATGTAACCTTCAATCTAAGTACATAGGTATGACGTCGACCAAGCTGACGAGGCGTTTGACATGCCATCTTCAATCCGGTGCCCCTAGGAAACACATGAGACAAGCCCATGACATCACCCTAACAAGAGAAATGTTGAACAAAAATACATGCATATATATATATATATATATATATATATATATATATATATATATATATATATATATATATATATGCGGAAAATCCACAGAGAAAAATGAAATTTTCCGCATAAAATGATCAGTGTTTTGTGATCGTCAATTGCATATATATATATATATATATATATATATATATATAATATATATATATATATATATATATATATATATATATATATATATA
>WNGS01131307.1:58845-61990 GCA_020271785.1 Procambarus virginalis
TCATCACGTTCCCACAATATGCAAGATACGTTCTACAGCAGCTCAAACGTATATATATCAAGACCAGCCACGCACCTGCAACTCCCCCTCCCCCCACTCCTGCACACCTGGTCGACCCGCCAACTGCTACTCCCAGCCAAACTACCGACTTGCGGCCGTCCTGTATTCTCATTGGCCGTTCGAGAACACACCAGCTTCAGTCCTCCTCCAACCACGTTGCTAGCCCAGGCAATGTTGGAGTCACTGGCAGCCCTACCAATCAGAATATCTATTGCTCTCATGCTATGAACACCTATTTGACTCACCTCGTGTGATCAAGTAGAGGCTTGTACCTAGCGCATATATTCCCAGCACCATCATCATTATTATTATTACCATTATTATTATTACCATTATTATATATTGTTTATTATATATTTCCCTTGTGTTCAATATTGCCCTCCGATTAACGTAATTTACTTTTATGTTATTTCTTGTTCATTTATTATACAGTCGCATTATTCAGCCAAGAACTTGTCTTTATTTTACTTTGTTTTTTTTTAGACTTATTAAATGACATTTTTTATCTTTTGTGTTTTCGTGTATCTTACCTTACCATACCACAGAGTATCAGACAAGGAGTCATTCTTTTTTTTTCTCTCTTTTTTTTTAGAACTTATATGTGACCCAGCATTGACATCTGCCATTTGGAAGACTGCCGACCACCATTTCCAACACGTTACCGTCACAATAGTATTTACAATCTTGTAAAGCCACTAGTATGCGCAGCGTTTTGGGCAGGTCCTTTATCTAACAGGTAATTTTAAGTAGGTAAATTTTAGCAGAATTAATAAAATGATAACAAATACATTGCAAGAAAAAAAATGAGATGAAAGAGATTAGTAAGTATATTAAAGCACATTGATATATTAAAGCTCTGATTGATTACATTAACAGCTTGATTGGTAATTTAAACAAGATTAATAGACACCATACAGCAGATTGACAGCACATATAAGAAGACAGCAATGATCACAATGATAAAGATGTTCAGATTGGGTACATAAAGATTGGGAGATTGGGTAGCAATAGATACAGTGCAATCTTAAAGCAAAAGGTAAAAAAACTATGAAGATGAAATTAGGTACTTTTTAGTATTGTTTTTGAATGACGGAAAAGTTGGAAAGCTTTTCAATTCAATAGGGAGTGAGTTCCATAGACTGGGTCCCTTTATTTGCATGGAGTGTTTACACAGATTCAGTTTGACTCAGGGGATATCACAGAGATATTTATTTCGGGTGCGGTGATAATGGGTCCTATTACATCTGTCCAGGGAGAGTTTCAGAGTAGGATTTGAATTTAAGAACAGGGTTTTGTAATGTAGTTGACACAAGAGAATTTGTGGAGTGAGATTTTGTTTAGCATGTTTAGGGAGTTAAACATGGGGGCTGAGTGTTGTCTGAAAGCAGAATTTGTTATTATTCTGATAGCAGATTTCTGCTGGGTGATGATGGACTTGAGGTGGTCAATTTGCAGTGGTTGAACCCCATGCACAGATACCATAATTAAGATAGGGATTGATTAGTGCATAATATAGAGAGATGAGAGTATAGCTAGGTACATAATATCTGATTTTGAAGAGAATACCAACTGTTTTAGAGACTTTCTTAGTTATGTGTTGTATGTGGGTACTGAAGTTGAGTCTCTTGTCTAGGAATAGGCCGAGAAACTTTCCATCATTTTTATTGCTAATGTTTACATTGTCTATCTGAAGATGAATGGCATTTGTTGATTTGCTTCCAAATAAGATGTAGTAGATCTTTTTATGTTAAGTGTTAATTTGTTGGTTGACATCCATAAGTGGACTTTTTTAGGTTCATTATTAACAACATTATTTAGTGTATGTGGGTTAGGGTTAGAGTAGATGAGGGTAGTATCATTGGCAAACAAATTAGGTTTCAGAATGTTAGAGACATTAGGCAGATCATTGATGTATATAAGAAATAGGAGAGGTCCCAAGATGCTGCCCTGTGGCAC
This sequence comes from Procambarus virginalis, assembly GCA_020271785.1. Lineage (NCBI taxonomy): Eukaryota > Metazoa > Arthropoda > Malacostraca > Decapoda > Cambaridae > Procambarus > Procambarus virginalis. The sequence goes on from WNGS01131307.1 coordinate 60,862, forward strand.
TCCAACGGTTATTGGTAGAGTGGGAGAGGTTATATTATTGATGGCTACACATTGGTGTCTATCACTAAGATAGGATTGGATATAGCCCAGTGCATGGCCTCGGGTTCCATAATGATGGAGTTTACGTTAGAGGTAATTGTGATTAACAGTATCAAAGGCCTTTCTCAGGTCAATGAAGAGTCCAATCGGAAACTCATTTTTGTCAAGGGCAGAGTAAATTATATCAAGGAGACTAATAATTGCATCGTTGGTACTCTTTTGGGAGCGGAAGCCAAACTGACAGGGGCTAAGAATGTCGAATTTTACGAGATAGGAGTAAAGCTGTTTGTAGATAATTTTTTCAAATATTTTTAAAAGTATGGGTAGGTTTGATATTGGTCTATAATTGTTTATGTCTGCCGGATTACCTCCTTTATGAACTGGCGTTACTCTTGCAATTTTAAGGATATCAGGGAAGGTACGACACTCAAGGGATTTGTTGAACAGCAGAGCTATAGGTGGCGCAAGGGCATGGGAGGCGCTCTTGTATACAATGGATGGGATTTCACTGATGTTCCCAGCTTTGATTTTTAGTGAGTGTATGATGGACACAACATCTGTCGGGCTAACTGGTGAAAGGAGAAGAGAGTTTGGATAGCTGCCTGAGAGATATGTGTTGATATGTGTCTGTGTCTGTGGGATTTTACTAGCAAGGTTAGCACCAACCGATGAAAAGAAGCTATTAAATTCATTCGCCATTTCTAAATCAGATGACGGTGTAAGGCCATCCTTAGAGAGTGTTATCTGGTTGTGGGAGTGTTGTTTAGTTCCTAGGATATTAGAGATGGTATTCCATGTGCTTTTCATGTTGCCTTTTGCTTCTTTGAATCTAGTCTCATAATATGAAAGTTTAGCTTTTCTTATGATACTGGTAAGCACTGATGAGTACCTTTTAACTACTTCCTTTGTAACTAGCCAATCATAATTTCTTTTCATATTCAGTTTTTTGTTGGATTGATTTAATTATGCCACTTGTGAGCCACGGTTATTTTTTCTTTTGTCAGTTACTTGTTTGGTAAGGAGGGGACAGTGAGTGTTGTAGAGGCTTAGAGTTTTGGAGAGAAGAGGTTAGTTAATGAGTTTATATCCG
>WNGS01131308.1:0-10182 GCA_020271785.1 Procambarus virginalis
TGCCACTATGAAAAATTTAAAAAACAATTCCCAAAGCTTGAAAACTATAATGGCAAAGCCACTGCCTATGCTTCAAAGGTAGCCTTACCAGTGATTGGAACTTTCACTGCAGAGATTAAGTCAAAGAATGCAATGCTCATTACTACATTCCATGTTGTTAGGAATGCAAAGGAGTCTTTACTCAGTTACAAGACTTCAACCAAATTGGGGCTACTTCAGCTTTCTAATGCTGTAGCAGTGGAATCTGCAAACAATGTTGATGCTATTGTTGCTGAATTTTCTGATCGGTTTAAATCCATAGGTTGTTATACTGATAGCAAGGTACATCTGCATATCAACCCAGATGTAATTCCAGTTGCCCAACCACATCGCCGACAACCATTCCATACTCGCAAGAAAGTCGATGCCGAACTGGATAGGCTGATAGAACTAGATATCATTGAACCGGTAACAGGCCCAACACCATGGGTAAGCCCAATTGTCACTCCACCAAAGCCGAAGAATCCAGATGAGATACGCATTTGTGTAGACATGCGTGTTCCCAACAAGGCAATAATGCGTGAACGCCATCCTACACCCACTGTAGATGATATGATTTACCGCTTGAATGGTGCAACTGTATTCAGCAAGTTAGATTTAAACAAGGGCTATCATCAGCTTGAACTTGATGATGAGAGTCGATTCATCACAACGTTTACGACACATCGAGGTCTGTATAGGTACAAGCGCCTGAGTTTTGGTATTAACAGTGCTGCTGAAGTATTCCAGCACATCATCAGCCAGGTATTGCAAGATATACCTAATGCTGACAACATGTCTGATGACATCATTGTTTATGGCCGTACCCAAGCTGAACACGACAAAGCTCTTCGTGCAACATTGCAACGCTTACGAGAAAAGAATTTGACGCTAAGCCGAGCAAAGTGTGAGTTCAATAAACATAAAATTGAATTCTTTGGACATGTACTTAGTGACAAAGGTCTATCTCCAGATCCTAAGAAAGTTGCAGATATCAAGAATGCTGCACCTCCTTCAACATCCACTGAAGTACATAGTTTTCTGGGAATGGCAAACTACTGTTCTCGCTTCATTCCAGATTTTGCTACCATTACGAAGCCTCTACGTGAGCTCCTGAAGAAAAATGCATCATGGTACTGGAGCGATGTCGAGCAAAATGCATTTGATGCTGTGAAAGATGCACTAGTAGAAAATGCGACTGCTGCATACTTTGATCCATCAATGGACACTGAGTTAACGGTGGATGCTAGTCCTGTTGGTTTAGGTGCTGTGTTAGCCCAACACAAACCTGGTCAACCAGATTCAAGAGTAGTAATTGCCTATGCCAGCCGTTCTCTCACAGATGTTGAGCAACGATACAGTCAGACAGAGAAGGAAGCTCTTGCTCTTGTATGGGGCTGTGAACACTTCAATGTGTATCTGCTTGGTGCACCCTTTACCACGATAGTCACTGACCACAAACCGTTGGAGACCATCTTCAATAATCCAAAGTCCAAACCACCAGCTCGCATTGAGAGATGGGCTCTTCGTCTGCAACCATACAACTTTACGGTGAAATACAAGCCAGGTGCAGGCAATCCCGCTGATTACATCAGTCGACATCCTGCCAACAGTTTCACCATCACCAAGCATCAGCAAGTTGCCGAGGAATATGTACACTCTGTAACCTGTGATGCAGTCCCTAAGGCTCTCACTCTTGATGAAATCCGTACTGCAACCCTAGAGGACCCAACTCTGCAAGCAACAGTGGATGCATTGACTAAGAAAAAGTTTCCACGCATCCCACCCTCAGGAGTTGACCAAGATGCATTCAAAGCACTTGAACGCATCCAGACAGAATTAAGTGTTACGCAACAACGCGACACCGTGCTGCGAGGTACTCGTATCGTCATTCCAGCTGTTCTCCAGCAACGTGCTCTGAAGCTTGCACATCAAGGACACCAAGGTCTTGTAAGGACCAAACAGCTGCTACGAGAAAAGGTGTGGTTTCCTGGCATTGATCGTCAAGCTAAGGACATGCATGATGCCTGTGTCCCTTGCCAAGCTGCAGTGGATACTTCAAGACCAACACCTCTACAACCTTCACCACTACCTGCTGCACCATGGATGGAAGTATCGATGGACTTCTGTGGACCGCTACCAACTGGAGAGTACTTGATGGTAGTCATTGATGATCACTCACGTTATCCAGAAGTAGAAATCATCACTTCCACATCTGCAAAGGCTGTCATCCCGAAACTCGACAAGATCTTTTCAAACTTTGGCATTCCTGAAGTTGTCAAGACGGACAATGGACCGCCATTTAATGGACAAGACTTTGTCAACTTTGCTGAGCATATTGGATTCAAACACCGCCGTGTGATGCCACTACATCCTCAAGCAAATGGAGAAGTAGAGAGATTCATGCAACCTCTCATGAAAGCTGTACGCTGTGCTCATGCCGAAGGACGATCCTGGAAACAAGCTATGTATGCTTTTCTCAGGAACTACCGTGCAACACCGCATGGAACACTGGGCAAGTCGCCTGGCGAACTTTTATTTGGACGTCCTATGAGAATCGCACTACCTGTCATGCCAGCCAAGGTAACGGATAAACGTCTCGCTCAGAAGGATGCACTAGCCAAGGGCAAAATGAAAATTGCTCATGATCAACGTGCAAAGGAACAATTCATAAAGGTTGGAGATACTGTTCTCGTTAAAAAGAAAAAGAGGGAAAGCTAGATATGCCGTATGATACAAAACCATATAAAGTGATTAGTGTAAAAGGAACTATGGTAACAGCGAGTAATAGAGATCATAGTATAACACGTAATATGGCTTATTTCAAAGTGATTCCAAATAGTGTAGAAAATGATGAAGTGCAAAGTCGTGCAAAAGAAAAAGAAAAAATGAGTTATAACTCGATAAACAATTCATCGAGGGATGTTTTTGTATTTAAGGACTCTCGTCCAAAACGACATGTTAAACGCCCTACACGATATGATGATTAATTGTGTTCCTATGTAATGCAAAGTATTTACTTGTTATGCTGAACTAAATTTAATATTGTTTGAATAATGCAGATCTCTCATTCAATATTTTGTAACTTTGTATTACAGTTTCTTTCATGTTTGTTTAACATTGCATATGTATTTTTAACATTGAAATCCTTTGTGGTAAAGATTGTTTAAATTCTTTGTGTGTTTAATTAATGTTAAATGTATGCAATATCTCTTGATATGTTAATAACTTACTTTGTGTCAATAACTTTGCTTTGTGCTACAAGCATGGTAGACATCCTGTATTCATTCTTTTAAAGAAAAGGAGGGATGTCATGTTCACAGAAAATGGTACCATCCGTTTTCTATGTGCGGCGGCTGGACGCCAAGAGAGAAGGTAAACAGCACACAGGACGCCTGCCAAGCTTGGGAGCTACTCTATCATGTAATCGTTTATTATATTAAAGTCAGTAACCAGGAATGACTTTACATCAACCTTACTACCAAGACTATCTCAGCTACACACAGACACCACAGATGCTATAGACGGTACTAGAGAAGGATGCTATAGAAGGTACTAGAGAAGGATGCTATAGAAGGTACTAGAGAAGGATGCTATAGACGGTACTAGAGAAGGATGCTATAGAAGGTACTAGAGAAGGATGCTATAGAAGGTACTAGAGAAGGATGCTATAGAAGGTACTAGAGAAGGATGCTATAGAAGGTACTAGAGAAGGATGCTATAGACGGTACTAGAGAAGGATGCTATAGAAGGTACTAGAGAAGGATGCTATAGAAGGTACTAGAGAAGGATGCTATAGAAGGTACTAGAGAAGGATGCTATAGAAGGTACTAGAGAAGGATGCTATAGAAGGTACTAGAGAAGGATGCTATAGAAGGTACTAGAGAAGGATGCTATAGATGGTACTAGAGAAGGATGCTATAGAAGGTACTAGAGAAGGATGCTATAGAAGGTACTAGAGAAGGATGCTATAGACGGTACTAGAGAGGATGCTATAGACGGTACTAGAGAAGGATGCTATAGAGGTACTAGAGAAGGATGCTCTCTAATCATTTTCACGCATTTAAAGAATCTCTTTTTGACTGCAATAATACGTTCCAAGGTCATTTTTTATTAACATTTTCACTCTTCAACGCATCTTTATATCAAATAATTACTCTCTAGAAGTTCTTTATAAATCAAATAATACTCTCACTGTAACAAACACGGTTCTTCATTCAATAAATAAATAGGCAATTATATATTTTTTCGTATTTTAAATGTATCGTTACTTTTACATAGTACTAAACTTTCTAAAACAAGTCATTATGTAGTGGCAAACAACTTTAAGTACTATTTCAAAATAAACATGTACTACTTTTTGTACTAATAATCTTATGCATCATGTAAAAATGCGTTAAACTTTCTATCAACTTAATACAAAGGTACTAAGCCCAACGTGTTCTCCGCATTATATTATGTTTCATATCTCTTTCATAATAACTCTTTCACAAAAACACGATTCTTTAGGTAACTAGTTCCACTTCTCATATCAAACGTTTCATATTTCTGTTATTAATTATTCTGTTAAAATATATTTTCCTAGCCACTTTATCTTAAACTGTTCTCTGATCAACAGTTCATTATCCTACATAACCTGACTTACCTGTACTAGCTTAACCTAATGTAACTTACCTATCCTCATGTACCTATTCTTTCCTACATAATGAAACTTCTCTGATAACTTAGCTGACATAACTCGACCTGACCAACTTAAATAACTTACTAACGTAACTTACATAATATACCATAGCTTATCTACCCTCACCTAAATAACCTCCCCACCTAATGTAACTTATCGTAACTTATCTACCCCAACCAAACTTACCCATACTTATCTTACCTGACCGACCTGAATTAACCTATCCTAATGTAACTTACCTAGCCCAACCCGCCTATTGCCTCTATCTGAGGTAACTTACCCATCCTGACATGACCTAACTTACTAAATTTCTCTTACCTAACCTGTCCTACCATGACTGGCCATGGAAGGGAAGACATGGTAGCAAGTCCTACCATGACTGGCCATGGGAGGGAAGACATGGTAGCAAGTCCTACCATGACTGGCCATGGGAGGGAAGACATGGTAGCAAGTCCTACCATGACTGGCCATGGGAGGGAGGACATGGTAGCAAGTCCTACCATGACGCCTTCAAGGCAACAATTATATTATTTCTAATAAAATTTGATTACAATGCCTAATAACACATTTCCTCAGTATTGTTGGAAGTAAAGCTCAACAATTTATTTAGGAAAGTATATGGTTTGCTGCCAGTACTTGACCTGCTGTTTGCCAGTTATTAGGCACGATTGGACAGCGAAAGTGGCCATTATTGACCTGCTGCAGTGGCCAGTATGGGACTACTGCAGTGGCCATTATTAGCCTGCTGCAGTGGCCAGTATTGGACTACTGCAGTGGCCAGTATTAGCCTGCTGCAGTGGCCAGTAATAGCCTGCTGCAGTGGCCAGTATTGGACTGCTGCAGTGGCCATTATTAGCCTGCTGCAGTGGCTAGTATTGGACTGCTGCAGTGGACATTATTAGCCTGCTGCAGTGGCTAGTATTGGACTGCTGCAGTGGCCATTATTAGCCTGCTGCAGTGGCTAGTATTGGACTGCTGCAGTGGCCATTACTAGCCTGCTGCAGTGGCCATTATTGACCTGCTGCAGTGGCCATTATTAGCCTGCTGCAGTGGCTAATATTGGACTGCTGCAGTGACCATTATTAGCCTGCTGCAGTGGCCATTATTAGCCTGCTGCAGTGGCCAGTAATAGCCTGCTGCAGTGGCCAGTATTGGACTGCTGCAGTGGCCATTATTAGCCTGCTGCAGTGGCTAGTATTGGACTGCTGCAGTGGACATTATTAGCCTGCTGCAGTGGCTAGTATTGGACTGCTGCAGTGGCCATTATTAGCCTGCTGCAGTGGCTAGTATTGGACTGCTGCAGTGGCCATTACTAGCCTGCTGCAGTGGCCATTATTGACCTGCTGCAGTGGCCATTATTAGCCTGCTGCAGTGGCTAATATTGGACTGCTGCAGTGACCATTATTAGCCTGCTGCAGTGGCCATTATTAGCCTGCTGCAGTGGCCATTATTAGCCTGCTGCAGTGGCTATTATTAGCCTGCTGCAGTGGCCATTATTAGCCTGCTGCAATGGCCATTATTAGCCTGCTGCAGTGGCCATTATTAGCCTGCTGCAGTGGCCATTATTAGCCTGCTGCAGTGGCCACTATTAGCCTGCTGCAGTGGCAATTATAAGCCTGCTGCAGTGGCTAGTATTGGACTGCTGCAGTGGCCATTATTAGCCTGCTGCAGTGGCCATTATTAGCCTGCTGCAATGGCCATTATTAGCCTGCTGCAGTGGCCATTATTAGCCTGCTGCAGTGGCCATTATTAGCCTGCTGCAGTGGCCACTATTAGCCTGCTGCAGTGGGTATTATTAGCCTGCTGCAGTGACCATTATTAGCCTGCTGCAGTGGCTAGTATTGGACTGCTGCAGTGGCCATTATTAGCCTGCTGCAGTGGCCATTATTATCCTGCTGCAGTGGCCATTATTAGCCTGCTGCAGTGGCCATTATTAGCCTGCTGCAGTGGCCATTATTAGCCTGCTGCAGTGGCTAGTATTGGACTGCTGCAGTGGCCATTATTAGCCTGCTGCAGTGGCTAGTATTGGACTGCTGCAATGGCCACTATTAGCCTGCTGCAGTGGTCATTATTAGCCTGCTGCAGTGGCTAGTATTGGTCTGCTGCAGTGGCCATTATTGGTCTGCTGCAGTGGCCATTATTAGCCTGCTGCAGTGGCCAGTATTGGTTTGCTACCGTGGCCATTATTGACCTGCTGCAGTGGCCATTATTGACCTGCTGCAGAGGCCAGTATTGGTTTGCTACCGTGGCCATTATTGACCGGCTGCAGCGGCCATTATTGACCTGCTGCAGTGACCAGCATTAGCCTGTTGCAGTGACCATTATTGACCTGCTGCAATGGCCAGTATTGGTCTGCTGCAGTGGCCATTATTGACCTGCTGCAGTGGCCATTATTGACCTGCTGCAGTGGCCATTATTGACCGGCTGCAGCGGCCATTATTGACCTGCTGCAGTGACCAGCATTAGCCTGTTGCAGTGACCATTATTGACCTGCTGCAATGGCCAGTATTGGTCTGCTGCAGTGGCCATTATTGACCTGCTGCAGTGGCCATTAATGGTCTGCTGCAGTGGACATTATTGATCTGCTGCAGTGGCAATTATTGACCTGCTGCAGTGGCCATTATTGGTCTGCTGCAGTGGCCATTATTGGTCTGCTGCAGTGGCCATTATTGACCTGCTGCAGTGGCCATTATTGACCTGCTGCAGTGGCCATTATTGACCTGCTGCAGTGGCCATTATTGACCTGCAGCAATAGCCAATATTGACCTGCTGCAGTTGCCAGAATTGGTCTGCTGCAGTGGCTATTATTGGTCTGCTGTAGTGGCCATTATTGACCTGCTGCAGTGGCCATTATTGGTCTGCTGCAGTGGCCATTATTGACCTGCTGCAGTGACCATTATTGACCTGCTGCAGTGGCCAGTATTGGACTGCTGCAGTGGACATTATTAGCCTGCTGCAGTGGGCATTATTAGCCTGCTGCAGTGGCCTGTATTGGACTGCTGCAGTGGCCAGTATTAGCCTCCTGCAGTGGCCATTATTGACCTGCTGCAGTGGCCAGTATTGGACTGCTGCAGTGGCCAGTATTAGCCTGCTGCAGTGGCCATTATTAGCCTGCTGCAGTGGGCATTATTAGCCTGCTGCAGTGGGCATTATTAGCCTGCTGCAGTCACCGGTATTGGACTGCTGCAGTGGCCATTAATAGCCTGCGTCAGTGGCCATTATTGACCTGCTGCAGTGGCCAGTATTGAACTGCTGCAGTGGCCAGTATTAGCCTGCTGCAATGGCCATTATTAGCCTGCTGCAGTGGCCATTATTAGCCTGCTGCAGTGGCTAGTATTATCCTGCTGCCGTGGCCATTATTAGCCTACTGCAGTGACCATTATTAGCCTGCTGCAGTGGCCAGTATTGGACTGCTGCAGTGGCCATTATTAGCCTGCTGCAGTAGCCATTATTAGCCTGCTGCAGTGGCCATTATTATCCTGCTGCAGTGGCCATTATTAGCCTGCTGCATTGGCCAGTATTGGGCTGCTGCAGTGGCCATTATTAGCCTGCTGCATTGGCCATTATTAGCCTGCTGCAGTGGCTAGTATTGGACTGCTGCAGTGGCCAATATTAGCCTGCTGCAATGGCCATTATTAGCCTGCTGCAGTGGCCATTATTAGCCAGCTGCAGTGGCCATTATTAGCTTGCTGCAGTGGCCACTATTAGCCTGCTGCAGTGGGTATTATTAGCCTGCTGCAGTGGCCATTATTAGCCTGCTGCAGTGGCTAGTATTGGACTGCTGCAGTGGCCATTATTAGCCTGCTGCAGTAGCCATTATTAGCCTGCTGCAGTGGCCATTATTAACCTGCTGCAGTGGCCATTATTAGCCTGCTGCAGTGGCTAGTATTGGACTGCTGCAGTCGCCATAATTAGCCTGCTGCAGTGGCTAGTATTGGACTGCTGCAGTGGCCACTATTAGCCTGCTGCAGTGGCCATTATTAGCCTGCTGCAGTGGCTAGTATTGGTCTGCTGCAGTGGCCATTATTGGTCTGCTACAGTGGCCATTATTAGCCTGCTGCAGTGGCCAGTATTGGTTGCTACCGTGGCCATTATTGACCTGCTGCAGTGGCCATTAGACCTGCTGCAGTGACCAGTATTGGTTTGCTACCGTGGCCATTATTGACCTGCTGCAGTGGCCATTATTGACCTGCTGCAGTGACCAGTATTGGTTTGCTACCGTGGCCATTATTGACCTGCTGCAGCGGCCATTATTGACCTGCTGCAGTGACCATCATTAGCCTGTTGCAGTGACATTATTGACCTGCTGCAATGGCCAGTATGGTCTGCTGCAGTGGCCATTATTGACCTACTGCAGTGGCCATATTTTTCTGCTGCAGTGGACATTATGACCTGCTGCAGTGGCCAATATTGACCTGCTGCAGTGGCCATTATTGGTCTGCTGCAGTGGCCATTATTGACCTGCTGCAGTGGCCATTATTGACTGCTGCAGTGGCCATTATTGACCTGCAGCAATGGCAATATTGACCTGCTGCAGTTGCCAGAATTAGTCTGCTGCAGTGGCTATTATTGGTCTGCTGCAGTGGCCATTATTGACCTGCTGCAGTGGCCATTATGTCTGCTGCAGTGGCATTATTAGCCTGCTGCAGTGGCCTTTATTGGACTGCTGCAGTGGCCAGTATTAGCCGGCGCAGTGGCCATTATTGACCTACTGCAGTGGCCAGTATTGGACTGCTGCAGTGGCCACTATTACCTGCTGCAGTGGCCATTATTAGCCTGCTGCAGTGGCTATATTGACCTGCTGCAGTGGCCATTATTGGTCTGCTACAGTGGCCATTATTAGCCCTGCAGTGGCCAGTATTGGTTTGCTACCGTGGCCATTATTGACCTGCTGCAGTGGCCATTATTGCCTGCTGCAGTGACCAGTATTGGTTTTGCTACAGTGGCCATTATTGACCTGCTGCAGTGGCCATTATTGACCTGCTGCAGTGACCATATTGTTTGCTACCGTGGCCATTGTTGACCGCTGCAGCGCCAGTATTGACCTGCTGCAGTGACCAGCATAGCCTGTTGCAGTGACCATTATTGACCTGCTGCATGGCAGTATTGGCTGCTGCAGTGGCCATTATGACCTACTGCAGTGGCCATTATTGGTCTGCTGCAGTGGAAATTATTGACCTGCTGCAGTGGCAATTATTGACCTGCTGCAGTGGCCATTATTGGTCTGCTGCAGTGGCCATTATTGACCTGCTGCAGTGGCCATATTGACCTGCTGCAGTGGCCATTATTGACCTGCAGCAATGGCCAATATTGACCTGCTGCAGTGCCAGATTAGTCTGCTGCAGTGTATTATTGGTTGCTGCAGTGGCCATTATTGACCTGCTGCAGTGGCCATTATTGGTCTGCTGCAGTGGGCATTATTAGCCTGCTGCAGTGGCCTTTATTGGACTGCTGCAGTGGCCAGTATTAGCCGGCTGCAGTGG
>WNGS01131340.1:0-13474 GCA_020271785.1 Procambarus virginalis
CTGGGACCGAGAGAGCTGGCGTAAGTTCTATAGCGTGAGAACACAGTTTAAGCAGGCTAAACCCATGGTACCATCGACAGGCCCACGTATCTTGCAGTGCAGTGCGGTGCGTTTTGTATGTCAAGCGGCTGCGGATGAGGCACGAACAGAGGATGCTGGTTGATTGATTTGATTGATAAAGATTAAGCCACCCAAAAGGTTGCACAGGCATGAATAGCCCTAAGTGGTGGCCCTTTGGAGCCATTACCAGTATCATTAGCTGAGACTGGATATCTGTGGAGGTGGACTGCACCCTACGGAGAGGTCGTGACCTCTGGTCGCCGAGTTCACGAGTAAGCCTTAAGTAACTCTCGCACGTTGCGCGCGCAGCTTAGGTGGTTAGATGCCACTCTTAGACATATGTTTTCTTCTCACAGAAAACCCACCGCTTTTTGGAAAAGCACTGGCCATTTTGGTGGTTGACAGTGTCAAAAGCTGTCATATGTATCAAGTTAAATCCATCAATCATAAATCCATCAAAGTTTGAATCTCGCCTTGTATGTATGTATGTACTTTACCTGAATAACATTTTGATTTTTTTTAATTTGATAAATGTCAACCCATGTCCTGCTCTTTTTAAACAATGCTGTTTGTTCTCCAAATTGTACAATTGATGATTTCTGCCATGTTCCCCCCTTTTTTATTTTTATTCCTTTTTTCAACACAATTTATACCTAATTCTAATTACTATTAAGTTTTAATCTAAGTGTTCTTTTTTTCCCTCACACCTTGCCCGAAACGCTATATGTATTAGTGGCTTTAGGTATTGTATGTACGAACTCTATCTATAAATCCAACATATGTTCCTAAATCATCTATGTATGTACTATTCCTGAATAAAAATTTGAATTTGGATAACGCTATTTTGAAGTGCCACTATTTTTGTACAAGTTACCCCCATCCGCCCGCAATAGATTCATTTTCTTAGATTTTGCTACAGAAAAAACGGAGCAGCAAAGGCCTGTCATCTGCTCTCCGCCCGTGCATCGAACGACTGTCACAAACTATATATTTATGTGGAAAAAAGTATTAAAATATATATATAATTTTATTGTCATTATATTTTTATATAAATTGTATATGGAAAATTTAAAAAATTTTGAACTTTTTAAATATTTTATAAAATATTACATAATTACTTTACGCATAAAAGTAAATATTTATATAATTTATAATATATATTCAGCAGAGTACACTCGTTATTAAGGTACATAGCATAAGTTTATTTACATTCTTGTAAATTTTTTAAATACGAAATGCTCGTATGATAATCACAATTAATACAAATATTCTTCTGATAACACTTATGTACACTCCCACTGCTGAGTGCTCGCTGCTTTCTCTGTATAGAAGCTGTATTTCAGCCCTGAAACTATCCCCAGATGATATAGAACATCACCTACAGGCAGCTAAGTACATGAAGTCCAAGCATGTCATAACACATCGAAAGTAACCAACCCAATCAACTCATTCAATCTCAAGCAAAAATTCAAAACAATCCTCTCCGGCTGTGAGTACAGTGCCTGCTGCCTCACGCAAGTCTCTGCCATAACATATACCTCAGTCCGTTCTCAACCAATCATGTCTCCCAAAAACAAGGCTGCGCAGTGAAATAAGAGCAACAAAGCCCCTAACAAGGCATCCTTCCCCAACAACACTGACAACCATCGTGTTTCGCCCTCAGGAAGCTCTGGGCTCCGTGGCGGCGGTGCTGTTCTCCCCTCTACTCCACCACCGAGCCAGGGAGCTGTATCCTCTCAATCCTCTCCTAATTCCACGCTTACATCCCACTTCACGAAAGTCAAGCATGCATCTGGTCCCCTCACTGTATTTCCCTAACTGGGCTGAGAATCAGTGGTTCAAAAAGTTGTGCCTTGTCCTTAAGGCTCAAATTACGATCATCCAGAGCCTTCAAACTGGGAATCAAGCGAACTGCGCGAACCTTCATCAACAAGAAATAACCCTTCTCCGCGAGGATATTAGAAACTATAAGGCTAGCCAAGATCAACTCCAGCATGACTTGAATGATCTCCGTGAGCAGGCGATGAGTCACAATAACGTGGCTAAAGTTCGTAATCCTACTACTATCTCCTCTACTACACTTTGCTCCTCACCTCTCTCTAACCTATTTATTGCCTGCATCTACTTCATCATCACCGTTAGACCTACCCACTCCACCTTCGCCTCCATCTGAAGCCTGGAACTTTGCTTTAGCAAACTGGGACCGATTTCAAAACCTCATTCAGAGTGGCATAGAAACTATGATCTTCCCGGAGACATTAATCAGGCAGAACAAGAATTTGTCAAAGCGATTCAAAGTGCAGCCAACCACTCAATCCCACTGAAAAAACAGTCCACCGGACACCATAAAGATCATTGGTACTATTGCGAACGTGTCAAAGAACTCAACCATAGACTCAACAGAACAAGAAAGCTATACAAAAAGCATCCGAGTGACCGCAACAGGTCCTTACTTTGTGAGGTCAAGGAACATGTACATCGAGAGACCAGACTAATAAAAGAACAAAAGTGGCTGGAATGGTGTTCACACCTGAATGAACACACCTCTCTTGGAGAGATGTGGCAGCAAATCCACCGGGCCAAAGGGAATAAAACACCTAAAGCCCCACACCCCAAGATCCTCTACAGGAAGCCGAAGTACTGGCAACCAGGTTTGCAGAGAGAGCAGCCAGCAATCAACTTCCACCAGATGTATTAGCAGTACAGACAGGACTAGAGGAAGAAAGGTGGCACAGAATCCTTACAGCATGTGAAGAAGTCTCTGACACTAATGCCCCCTTCACACTGGATGAGCTCAATCGGGCTAAGAAAAACTCCAAGGATACATCCCCTGGAGCTGACAAAATAACCTACAAAATGATTAGAAACCTCGGCCCAGAGGGAGACGCTGCATACCTAAGGTTAATAATTTAGCCTGGACTTCTCAAACTAGACCTTCAGCTTGGAATAGAGCAGACATAGTACCGATCCCAAAACCTAAAGATCCAGATAATCCCAGGCCCATTTCTCTCCAAAGCTGTGCAGCCAAGACGGCTGACAGAATGGCACTCAACAGACTGGAGTGGAAAATGCCTAGACTGCACCATGATATGTATGCCTATAGAAAAGGGGTTGGCACAGTGGAATGTATTACAACTCTGTTAGCCCACTTGAATGACAGACCAGGAATGCTGATATTCCTGGACCTCGAAAAAGCCTTTGAACTGGCTAGCGCCCCTGCTATTCTCTGCTGCCTCATTGACAAAGAGGTCAGAGGCAACCTGCTCTCCTGGATCAAAAACTGTCTCATAAACAGAGAAGCAAGAGTAAAACTTCATGGCACAGTTTCTGAGTACAAAAGACATGAAAATGGTACACCGCAAGGAGGTATTCTCAGCCCTCTTCTCTTCAACTGTTTAATGGAAAGAATAATGAGGTTGAAACTTCCACATCACTGTAGGCTGCTAAACTACGCGGACGACTTTGTCATCATCATAAAAGGAAGGGATGCGGCGCGCCTTGCACCCAAATGCTTAGACTGCATCAGTAAAGAGGCAAAACAGATTGGGATCAAACTCAACCCCTCAAAGTCAAAAGCCATGCCCATAAAAATAGCGAAGCCCAATATCCAACTCACAGTACAGGGTCAACCAATCGAATGGGTGGACACCTATCAGTACCTAGGAATAATCCTGGACACACACATGAATTTTAATGCTGAGGTCACTTACTTGAGAGAGCGAACTGCGGCCAGGACGGCAATCCTCAGGTCGCTAACCTCCCTCTCTGGAGGAGCCAATCTGCAAGTCCTTCGCACATACTATGTACAGGCAGTCAGATCAGTGATCGATTATGCAGCACCTGCACTCACAAATCTATCACACCAACAGTGGAAAAAGCTTGAAGTTGCCCAAAACAATGCTATGAGAGCCGCACTGGGAGCCCCCATGTGGACCAAGCTTGAAACACTTAGACTGGAGACGGGTTTGCCCTCTCTACAGGAAAGAATATCTCAAAGGACAGCTACAATTATTAGTAAAATAATTATTTCTTCTGATCCAATCCCAGTACGGCAGGCCTTGGTGGTTGGACTAGGGCAAAACAATGGAAACTCTTGGGCTGCAAGAGCAGGAAAAGTCCTAAACAGACTACATTTAAAAAGCATGATTCTCGATAGAGAGGGTGATCATCCACACCCAAATTACACTCCTGCTGCACCGTGGGAAGAGCCTACTTTCAAAATAGTAATAGAAAGTCTCCCAATGAAAAAGGCTGCCTATGATCCGACAATCCTAAGGCGCATAATAGAAGAGCAAATGTATAGCATAGCAGTAGTAGGAGCCACCCACATCTTCACAGACGGATCGGTGGACACAGAATATGAAAGTGCTGGCGCTGCTCTTTGCACGGCCAGCATACAGGCATATTGGAGACTGGGAGGACTAGTATCATCAACCCAAACTGAGCTGTTTGCCATACAACAGGCATTCGCATATGTGATTGCACAAAACACTCAAAATGCCATCATACACACAGACTCAAAAGCTGCACTTCAAATACTAGGACAAAAACAGTGGAAAGATAACGTGGAAATAATTACCACCATTTTGTATCTTGGAGCAGTCGCTAAAGGCAAAGGACTCAACATAACCTTGAACTGGATCCCATCCCATATTGGAATCCCATTAAATGAGAAAGCTGATGAAATTGCTAAACTGGCAACTCGTCATCCAGTGATAGATAAAACAATTCAACCCAGCCTAGAGAACATTAAAAACATCATCACCAAAAAACTCTCACACCTCAACAAAGCCTACCTACACCAGAGAATAGCTGAAGGCTCGCCCTCTGCAACATGGTATCTTCAGGCAACTAAATTAGAAAGGTTAAATATCCCAAAAGGAATCCACAGGGAAATAGCAGTTAGGTTATATAGACTACGTCTAGGTTACAGATGCAACTGGGAGATTGGTGAACCCCGACAGAGAGAGTGCATCTTCTGCCAAACTGTCACAGAAAAGCCATTACTTCACTATCTTCTAGAATGTGAAGCAACCAACGACCTTAGAAGAGCTTTAAGAGTTCCTGAATCTTGCTGTGGCCACCCTGAAGCCATCAACAGAGCCACTCTCCTGGTCAACAAAGGTGTCCAGCAGCTGGACGCCCTCATAAAGACTGTGAAGCAGTATCCTCCCCCGCGATAACAGCTCGATGATTAAATGCAATCTCAGAATAATGAAAAGAATTACGGAGAAAAAAAAATTGTACCACTTACGGGCTATTCATGCCCGTGCCACCTCTTGGGTGGCTTAATCTTTATCAATCAATCTTCATCATCACTATCGACTTGAGAATGGTCCAGGACGGACCGAAACGTCGTCGTCCCATCACCTTCTAGTGTGTGGTCTGGTCAAAATCATCTCCGTGAGGAAAACATGCGTCTGAAAACTGATGAAGCCATAAAAAACAAGAGGAAGCTCTCAACAAAATGACTGTATGTATCATACATTATCCGCCCAACATTCCATCTCCCAGGATGAACAAGATCAGCAAAATCTGCTCAACTCTGTTGTTGTGTCGTCCCACGATATTCCTGTGGAACGTGAAGGTGAAAAGTGTATTGATACAGTTCATGCTCTCATAAAAGACGATTTGCGTTACGGTCTAATTAAAATAGACATCATTGCTGCCGACAGAGTAGGCAAAAGGAATCCATCAGGACAAAACCAGAGAAAAATTCGCCTCAAGCTAGCTACCCAGTCCATAAAATCTAATCTTCTCCGGACAGTTATATCCCAACGAAAGGGATTTTCATCAACAAGTGCTTGACTAGAAAAAGACAAATGCAACAGCCTGAATGGTCCCCAGGACTAGATACAACTGAAAACTCACACCCCAAAAGTGACTCGAACCCATACTCCCAGGAGCAACGCAACTGGTATGTACAGGGACGCCTTAAACCACTTGACCATCACGACCAGACTTAAGGAAGTGATAGCCGAGGCTATATGAACCACTTCCTCGCCGGCACTCGGATGGTAATCTTGGGCATAGCATTTTATCAAATCACCTCATTTTTGGGGGCAACACATGAGGAACACAAATGCAAACAAGCCTGAATGGTTCCCAGGACTAGATACAACTGAAAATAAAAAAATATCTATATCACTATAACCGAAATATCGGCTATCACTTCCTTATGTCCGGTCGTGATGGTCAAGTGGTTTAAGGCGTCCCTGTACATACGAGTTGCGTTGCTCCTGGGAGTATGGGTTCGAGTCACTTCTGGGGTGTGAGTTTTCAGTTGTATCTAGTCCTGGGGACCATTCAGGCTTGTTTGCATTTGTGTTCCTCACGTGTTGCCCCAAAAAATGAGGTGAGTTGATAAAATGCTATGCCCAAGATTACCATCCGAGTGCGGGCGGGGAAGTGGTTTATATAGCCTCGGCTATCACTTCCTTATGTCCGGTCGTGATGGTCAAGTGGTTTAAGGCGTCCCTGTACATACCAGTTGTGTTGCTCCTGGGAGTATGGGTTCGAGTCACTTCTGGGGTGTGAGTTTTCAGTTGTATCTAGTCCTGGGGACCATTCAGGCTTGTTTGCATTTGTGTTCCTCACGTGTTGCCCCAAAAAATGAGGTGATTTGATAACATGCTATGCCCAAGATTACCATCCGAGTGCCGGCGAGGAAGTGGTTCATATAGCCTCGGCTATCACTTCCTTATGTCCGGTCGTGATGGTCAAGTGGTTTAAGGCGTCCCTGTACATACGAGTTGCGTTGCTCCTGGGAGTATGGGTTCGAGTCACTTCTGGGGTGTGAGTTTTCAGTCATATATATATATATATATATATATATATATATATATATATATATATATATATATATATATATGCGGAAAATCCACAGAGAAAATGAAAGGAGGTAACGTTTCGACTTTGTTAAAGCCTTTGTCAAACCAAGAGGCTTTAACAAAGTCGAAACGTTACCTCCTTTCATTTTTCTCCGTGGATTTTCCGCATAAAATGATCAGTGTTTTGTGATCGTCAATTGCATATATATATATATATATATATATATATATATATATATATATATATATATATATATATATATATATATATATATATATGCAACAAGCCTGAATGGTCCCCAGGACTATATGCAACTGAAAACTCACACCCCAGAAGTGACTCGAACACATACTGCCAGGAGCAATGCAACTGGCGTGTACAGGATACCTTATCCACTCGACCATCACGACTGGACAAAAGGAGGTGATAGCCGAAGCTATTTGAACCACTATTAGCGAAGGTTCATACACTGAGGATGACAAAGAAATTAGTGAAATCCTAAAAAGCAGTATTAGGACATGTTTAGCACTCCGATACTCAGCATGATAGTGGAAGATTTGGACAATTTCTTTATGAATGATACTCAAACACCTGTAAATATAACTGTATCAGCACGACGTGGCAGATTTTGAAAGAGAAATTGACAATATGCCCATGCACTCAGCCCCGGGTCCAGACTCATGGAATTCAATATTTATAAAGAAATGCAAAGTGCCAGTAGCACAGGCGCTCAGTATAGTGTGGAGGGAGAGCTTGGACACAGGGGAGATACCACATGCGCTTAAAACATCAGACATTGCCCCTTTACACAAGGGTGGTAGCAAAGCATTGGCAAAGAATTATAAACCAGTTGCACTAACGTCCCACATAATAAAAGTATTTGAGAGAGTGATCAGAAGTCAGGTCACTAGATTCATGGAAACTAATGACCTCCACAATCCAGGCCAACATGGATTTAGAGCAGGAAGATCATGCCTCTCACAGCTACTTGACCACTATGACAAAATCACGGAGGCATTAGAGGAAAACATAATGCAGATGTCAATACACAGATTTTGCAAAGGCATTCGACAAATGTGACCATGGAGTGATTGCACACAAAATGAGTTCAATAGGTATAACTGGTAAGTAGGACGCTGGATACTCAATTTCCTGTCGAACAGAACACAAACAGTAACAGTCAATCAAGTAAAGTCCAGTCCAAGCGCAGTTAAAGCTCTGTACCTCAAGGTACTATCCTTGCACCACTGCTGTTCCTTATTCTCATATCCGACATAGACAAAAACACAAGTCACAGCTTCGTGTCATCCTTTGAAGGATACAAAAATCAGCATGAAAATTACCTCTGCTGAAGACATTGATAAACTTCAAACAGATATTAACAAAGTTTTCGATTGGGCAGCAGAAAATAACATGATGTTTCCGGTGATAAATTCCAGATACTCAGATACGGCAAAAATGAGGATCTTAACATAATACAGGTACAAAATACAATCGAATCTGCCCATAGTAGGAAACAGCATGTCAGGATTTGGAATAATGATGTCCGACGACCTAACGTTTAGGGAGCATAACCAAGCAAGTATTGCGTCAGCCAGAAAAATGATAAGATGGATTACGAGAACCTTCAAGTCCTGAGATCCCATCACAATGGTTGTACTCTTCAAATCACTTGTGTTGACCCGTCTTGAGTACTGCTCGGTACTCACTTCCCCCTGAAGTGATTGCTGAAATTGAGGGAATACAGAGAACATATACCGCAAGCATAGACGAGATAAAGCACCTAAAATATGGGATCGTCTCAAAGCTCTCCAAATGTACTCACTAGAAAGGAGACGAGAGAGATATCAAATAATACACATGGAAAATACTGGAGGGACAGGTCCCAAATCTGCACACAAAAATAACAACGTACTGGAGTGAACGACATGGAAGAAAATACAGAATAGAACCAGTGAAGAGCAGAGGTGCCATGGGCACAGAGAACACTGGATGAACATTAGAGGTCCACGGTTGTTCAACGTCCTACCAGCAAGCATCAGAAATATTACAGGAACAACCGTGGACATCTTCAAGAGGAAACTAGATTGTTTCCTTCAAGGAGTACCGGACCAACCAGGCTGTGGTGGGTATGTGGGTCTGCGGACCGCTCCAGCAACAGCCTGGTGGACCAAACTCTCACAAGTCAAGTCTGGCCTCGGGTTGGGCTTGGGGAGTAGAAGAACTCCCAGAACCCCATCAACCAGGGAACCCCCCCCCCCTCCCCGCCGGCACTCGGATGGTAATCTTGGGCACAGTATTTTACCAAATCACCTCATTCTTTGGGGCACACGTGAGAAACACAAATGTGAACAAGCCTCAATGGTCCCCAGGACTATATGCAACTGAAAAGTCACACCCCAGAAGTGACTCGAACCCATACTGCCAGGAGCAATGCAGCTGATGTGTACAGGATACCTTATCCACTCGACAATCACGACCGCACAAAAGGAGGTGATAGCTGAAGCTATTTGAACCCCCCCCCCCCCCGGCACTCAGATGGTAATCTTGGGCACAGTATTTTACCAAATCACCTCATTCTTTGGGGCACACGTGAGGAACACAAATATGAACAGAACAAGCCTGAATGATCCCCAGGACGATATGCAACTGAAAACTCACACCCAAAGTGACTCGAACCCATACTGCCAGGAGCAATGCAACTGGTGTTACAGGATACCTTATCCACTCGACCATCACGACCGGACAAAAGGAGGTGATAGCCAAAGCTATTTGAACCCCTCCCCATCCGCCAGCACTCGGATGGTAATCTTGGGCACAGTATTTTGTCCAGTCGTGATGGTCAAGTGGATAAGGTATTCTGTACACACCAGTTGCATTGCTCCTGGCAGTATAGGTTCGAGTCACTTCAAGGGTGTGAGTTTTCAGTTGCATATAGTCCTGGGGACCATTCGGCCTTGTTCGCATTTGTGTTCCTCACGTGTGCCCCAAAGAATGAGGTGATTTGGTAAAATACTGTGCCCAAGATTAATATCCGAGTGCCGGTGGGGGGGGTGGGTGGTTCAAATAGCTTCGGCTATCACCTCCTTTTGTCCGGTCGTGATAGTCGAGTGCATAAGGTATCCTGTACACACCAGTTGCATTGCTCCTGGCAGTATGGGTTCGAGTCACTTCTGGGTGTGAGTTTCAGTTGCATATAGTCCTGGGACCATTCAGGCTTGTTCGCATTTGTGTTCCTCACGTATGCCCCAAAGAATGAGTTGATTTGGTAAAATACTGTGCCCAAGATTACCATCCGAGTGCCGGCGAGGGGGGGGGCTCAAATAGCTTCGGCTATCCCTCCTTTTGTCCGGTCATGATGGTCGAGTGGATAAGGTATCCTGTACACACCAGTTGCATTGCTCCTGGCAGTATGGGTTCGAGTCACTTCTGGGATGTGAGTTTTCAGTTGCATATAGTCCTGGGGACCTTCAGGCTTGTTCGCATTTGTGTTCCTCACTTGTGCCTCAAAGAATGAGGTGATTTGGTAAAATACTGTGCCCAACATTACCATCCGAGTGCCGGCGGTGGGGGGCTCAAATAGCTTCGGCTATCACCTCCTTTTGTTCGGTCATGATGGTCGAGTGGATAAGGTATCCTGTACACACCAGTTGCATTGCTCTTGCAGTATGGGTTCGAGTCACTTCTGGGGTGTGAGTTTTCAGTTATATATATATATATATTATATATATATATATATTATATATATATATATAAATATATATAATATATATAATATATAATATATATATTTAAAGAGTCATATCTCCGTAACCTGAGTATTCTCTGATGTTCAGGGAACATCTTCATGTGTGGGAAAGCGTGGAGCGGGATTAAGCTGGCTGTAAAATGGGCAGGTAAGTTGATAATGCAAGGGGCTTACGCCTTTTTGGGCACAAGGCGGTGCCAAACCATCCTGTTTTCCCGCAAAGACGGTCGGTGACACTCCCGGCACCTGATTTCGAGGTGAGGTCACGTGCTGGAAGTGACCAATGACGAGAGCCCTCGGGCGTGTGATGTCACGAGGTGGAGGGCTCTCAGGGCAGCCGGCGCATGGGCAGGAGAGAGTACGTCACAAGCCGCCTTAGAGTGAGGTCGCGCTCGAGTGAGCTCCGTATCTAGAGAGCTCTTACCAGTAGTTTAGCTTCGCTTCGATTACCATAGACATTCTGGGAGGCCATCCAACTTCCGTGAGTGCCCAGAAGTAAGGACGGGCTGGATTAGAGAGCCAAGAGCTCTATCAAGAGTCTGCAACAAGACGAACGTTGGGGTGGAGACGTCTGGGACGCCCAGTGGACCGTGTTACACATATCAAGCGGGAAGCTACGGTCGGGCCATATCTACTGGTAGTGAGGCGAAGGGAAGCTGTGCTAGACTGCGAGGTGCTGACAGTGCCAGTGAGAGAGGAGGAGGACAACGGAGGTACCTGCCTCCAGTACCCCAGAGAAGAGGAGGAGTAAGGCAGTACCTGTCAGGAGTGAGTATGGCGAGGACGCGATACCACGAGGACGACGGAGGAACCTGTGTGTGTGTGGAAACTGATCGTTAGGAGACCAGAAGCCAGGACCAGGAACCTCAACAATCCCTCAACAGAGGACGAGTGGGCTTCTTGGTTGGAAGGCAGCAAGGTAGATAATTGTCCCGCCCTTTACCCCTTTGGATCAAGGCGAGCTAGGGTATTTTTTTATATTGTGAACATTTTTTACTTATTTTATTGTCTAAGTGACAGAGCGTTAGGCTAGGAGCCAAGAGCTCATGTAGGCTTGAGTTGGTGTGGATCATAAAATGTGTTGATGCGGGTGGTTTAGTGATCCTGGAGGTAGTAGCTGGTTTGCAAGGAGCCAGCAACGAACATTGAAACGCCTAGCTGATTGCATTGCCAGAGGCGTGTGTGTGTTCCCGCCGCCTGACAGTTGGAGCCGTCAGCTGATCGTGTTGCCAGAGGCGCGAGTGTGTCCCGCGACCTGACGGGTGTATCCAGTCAGCTGACCATGTTCCAGAGACGTGTCATGAGGAGTGTTGCCAACAAGGGACGATATCCACTTATAGACATTTCTATATGCAATTAATATGTTTTACTATACCTTTTCTTCAGTAAACTTTTAAACTAACTGATGATTTGAGCCTCCATTCTCTAGGGCTATATTTATGAGTGAGACCGTTTATGACATCTTGCACCGCACCTTGAGTAATATAATTCATGAGACCACTGACGTGATGCTGGGACACGAGATTGAACACCGGCTAGCGACCTGAGCAGACCAGATATTAAAGAGAGAACCTCCCAGTGTCCGACGGGCAGGTTCAGGTGAGTTATAGGAGGCTTGAGGAGCCCCGGGGCGGACAGTGGCGCCAGTAACTGAGGGGCTAAAACCCGTGGGAGCAACCCCACCACAGGAAGGAAGGGGGTGAATCTGACAATTCACACATATATATATATAGTATATATATTATATATATAGATATATATATATATATATATATAAATATATATATATATATATATATATATATATATATAATATATAATTAATATATATATATATATATATATATATATATATTATATGTGACGGTAAGTAGTGGAGTATGGTGGTCGGCAGTCTTCCACTGGCAGATGTTAAGGCCCAGGCCACATATAAAAAAAAGAAAAGTAAAAAAAAAAGAAAAAAAAGAATGACTGCATGTTGGATAATCTGTGGTAAGTATGGAAGAGACATAAAACACATAATAAACAATGCTCTTTAATAACACTAAGAAACAAATTGAAATAAAGGCAAAATCTTGGCTTAATAGAGCAGAACAACAATGGAAAAAATAACTGAACATAAAACTGAATTACATTAAAGGGAGGAGAAGTGATATGAATAACAAGTAAAATAATATTAGTGCTGGGAATATATGCGCTAGCTATATACCTCTATTTGATCACACAATGGGTCAAGTAGGTGTTCACAGCACGAGCACAAGATATATTCTGGCTTGGTAGGGCTGCTAGGGACTCCAACATTGACTGGCGAGGAATGTGATTGGCGTGGAGCGGGAGTGTGGTGTTGGTGAACGGCCAATCAAAATGCAGGACGGCCGCAAGTCGGTAGTTTGGCTGGAGCAGCAGTTGCGGGTCGACCAGGTGTGCAGAAGTGGGGGAAGGAGGGAGTTGCAGGTGCGTGTGGTGTCTTGATATATACGTTAAGCCACTATAAAACGTTATCTTGCATATTGTTGAGAATGTGACTATGGGAAGATATAGCAGGCTAAATCTCTGATAAGAGATTATCGTCACAACTCTCCCCCGAAGTCTGCGGTTCTGGTAGAGTCACGTTTCAGGGAGGTAGAGTGGGAGGTGGAGCTGCCTCTACTTCATGCACTCTGGAGAGGGCGTCAGCGATGATGTTATCAGGCCCCTTGATGTAGCAGATCTTTAAATTGAAGCCTTGAAGATATAAAGCCCATCGCAGCAGACGTTGGTTATAAATTGGGCTTGATGTAGGAATCTCAGAGGGTTGTGGTCCGAATAGATGGTAGTGGACCTAGCACCGTGCAG
>WNGS01131356.1:8806-23485 GCA_020271785.1 Procambarus virginalis
GAAATATAAGAAAAGTAACTAAATGTAATGGTATTATTATCAATCAAGTGTTCGATACATAGGCTACGACGCCACTTGTGGATAGCAAGTCATAAGTAGTGTGTTTTAACGTAGAGCGTAAGTTTCAAACAACCATCTGAGTCCCTAGCACAATAATTTGTCGACTTACCAATTCTCTAATTCTACCATCTCTTAATTGCCTCATTAATCTAGTTGCATCCGCTATGGTAGTACCTTACAATGACTTCAATTACTCTGATAACATACATGTACTAACCTTTATCCATGCAAGACTTGTACAAAGCCTAACCTTCTTGGTGGAGGGAGAGTCGTCTGCAGATTCTTTACTCTCTACAAGACCTCGCAGCTTCTCCTGGAGATCGTCAGAGATCTCATTGAACCTGGAGATGGCAGTCTTCTCATCGGGAATGATCTTCGTCTTGAGGAAATTACCACAGGAGAACCTGAAGAAGTCTGTGCAAGGATCCACACTGGATCCATCGACTTCACCAGACTGGCGGCTAGTAATTTAGATTACAATTAGTGGGGGGGGGGAAGAAATAGCCTAGCTACTCTATCCCTTTGAGATTTATTTTTTTTCTTGTCTCATAACATACTTGAATTACAATTAGTTGCTATATTTTAACTATTATTATATGAATGTTAATGTACAAGTAATTTCGATTATTGTCCAATTAGAGGACATGCTACACCACAGACGCTCAAAGCCGATTTAGACATCTTCCAAATTATTCTAATATCCATGGAGCCTAGTGTGAACTTTAGACAATTTCAAATTTAGCCATGAATGATGGTAATACCCTGACGTACTTTTGAAGTCAATATAGTAAAAAATTAAAAACCTCCCCCCCCCTTTTTTAGACAAATCCCGACAAATTTACCTTAATCAGATTCTGAAATGGATATTGTAGTCTTTAATGGATATGAAAGTTTCACAATAAGTGCTGATAAGGCATTAAAACCACAAGAACAATAAATTGGTCAAGGCACTTTTTGAAACTAGTTTCTGTAGTTTGAGACTTAAAAGCAGCACTTCAAACAAACCGGTTTTTCAGAGACTGGCAAGACTAGCTAATGATGCTGCCAGCACTTGCCGGCCTTGACACAGCCCTGGGCGAGGCTGCCTACACTTACCGGCCTTGACGCAGCCCTGGGCGAGGCTGTCTACACTTACCGGCCTTGACGCAGCCCTGGGTGACGCCGCCAACACTTACCGGCCTTGACGCAGCCCTGGGTGAGGCAGACATCGTTGGGACTCTCAGCATACGTGGATGGCCTTTGACAGTCAGTGAGCGCCGCTGGTGAGATAACGGGCAGCAATGAGGCGTCTGGTGGAAGTTGAAGAGAGAAGAGAGAATGCGTGCTGTTAGGTGGAGCGGACGATGACAAGAGCACGTGCAGGAGGAGGAGCAGGAGGACACGAGGACCAGCAACAGCAGCACGGGGTCAACACATGCCTCTGCCAACGTGCGACTGACAAGCGTCATCCGTCGGCATTACTCAAGTCTTTGTGCCAGAGGGAATTACAGCGACCAACTTTTCTATTGGCGTTATTCCATTGTTTAGTTTGTATTTGTGACGTCTTTTGGACAATATTTTGGACTTTTAGAGTGGTATGGAGCGTCCGATGCGCTTTAGAGAGCAATGAGTTGCATGGCCGAAGCCAGTGCATCGCGCGTCCTTGTGTATTATGGCAACTTTACACCTTAAGTACTCAGTAAAGCCATACAGTACATCTTCGTGTCCAACTAATATCGTAGATAAAATATGCAACTCCAGACACAAGCTTAAAGCGCCACTCATTACTAAAATAATATGTCCTGTGCATTTCAATTTACTCCAAGACTTATAAAGAAACTACAAGTTACCGTAAGTCAGTCACACGCACTAGTCGGCCGGGAGGCTGCGCGGTGCCCTGTCAGTGGCCCTGACTTCTGCCTCGCATGGCCACAGGCATTGGCTCCAGGAGGGCCAATTGCCGACAGTACCCCACATGGGAAAGGACGGGACGGGAAAGGGCGGGAAGGGAAGGGTGTCTTCAGCGAGAGGGAACACTTACCCTGACAGCTGTAAGCGATACACTTGTCAAAATAATGAACTTCCCCGTCCAGAATGTTCCAGTCTACAAGATGCATCATGTACTAAAACTATTGACTCTGCCTACAGAGGTCGGGTTAAGGTCCTGCTTGCTAGGACGTGAAAGGGACGTCCCCAGGCCTGGGGGGGGGGGCGTCAAGAACGCGGGTGGACGTCCCAGGCCTGGGGGGGGGGCCGTCAAGGACGTGGGTGGGACGTCCCAGGTCTGGGGGCGTCAAAGACGTGGGAGGGACGTCCCAGGTCTGGGGGCGTCAAGGACGTGGGTGAGACGTCCCAGGTCTGGGGGCGTCAAGGACGTAGGTGGGACGTCCCAGGCCTGGGGGGGCGTCAAGGACGTCCCAGGTCTGAGGGGGGGGGCCAAGGACGTGGGAGGGACGTCCCAGGTCTGAGGGGGCGTGTCAAGGACGTGGGAGGGACGTCCCAGGTCTGAGGGGGCGTGTCAAGGACGTGGGAGGGACGTCCCAGGTCTGGGGGCGTCAAGGACGTGGAAGGGACGTCCCAGGTCTGGGCGTGTCAAGGACGTGGGAGGGACGTCCCAGGTCTGAGGGGGCGTGTCAAGGACGTGGGAGGGACGTCCCAGGTCTGGGTGTGCATCACATGTCAGGTAGTCAGCTGGCTCCTCCACTGTCCGTGTCATCCCACACACTACTGAGTTGCTGTCTACCTCAAGTCATCACCTCTCGTCCACTGTAGTGCATGGTACATATTCGTACACAGTACTCCGATACCCTTCTCAATTACTGACCACGTCAGGTGTGCGCATCAACCCGTCCTCCTAATAGAGCTTCACATTTTGATGTATACTCTATACCCAAGGCCACAAATTACCCTACTAGAACATCGTAGCGGCTTGCTAAATTGATGTAACTGTCCCGTTGAGAAAAGCCACAAGAGCCGTGATAAGGGTTCGAACTTATGTGGTGGGGTGTTGCCATGCACGCATGATAGCGACTAAACACCCCGTATGTGGGTGGGATCACCCACTGCATGGGATTCGAATCCTCATCATGGCTCCTACTGAATTTCTCATTGATGCCGTCACGTTATTGTGGTTACTCTTTGTATACGGTCCCGTTTTCTGTTTTGGAGTCCCTGGTTGAGGCTAAGGGCACTATGATAAGTTTCGTGACTTTGGAAAATCTTAGGAGGACGGGTCGAGTCGTTAAGTCGACCGAGGGGGAGGGGGGAAGAGGAGGTATGAAATGGTCCTATGCAACTTATCTTTTAGTATACTAGTAGTATAATTACTACAACAAAATACTGCTTCATACACCGCAATGGTGTACGAGGCTAGACCAAATATACAGCAGTTCTTCCATCAAGAGTTTCAACTTTACGTTTGAACTAAACACCATGGTTGCAGTTATTTAATTTTTAATACTTCAAAAGCTGGTGTACAACTAAATTTAGAGGGGGGGGTGTATGTATATATTCCGAACTTAACATTAATTCCTCCAGGTGGAGACATGTAAGTTCTCGCCAGCTGTCCGTACCACGGACAGTCTCGAGGAGCCGTCTCCCCCTTCCCCGGCCGGTGGTACAAATGTCTATATATAGTTAGTCTTGTAGATTAATGTTAGCGAAGTGTGGTCCAACTAGTAGTGTATTAACTGTACATTCCACACGAACAATATAGCCTAGTCCTTTAAACTTTGCTTTCATAACTGGTAAATAGTCTGTACACACACACAGACACAGTGAGTGAGTGACAATTACCACATGTTAGAGCCAGAGGGTCAAAGTCCCAGTAGGGTATAAGGTCTAGGATAAAACTGATCACCAGGTGACGAAGCCAGAGTCATAGTTATCATAGTTGAGAGTCTGGGAGGGTCGAGAGGTCACCTGGTCACCTCAGATCACTGTTGAGAAGCGGATAGCATGATGTTTGGCGGCAAGACTAAGCAGCAGTGTTAGGCTACAAGCCACTGAAGTAAACAGTAAGCATTAACAAGCCACAATAGCCACAGTTTGAGAAAGGTGGTTAGACAAGAACAAGGATTCGCCTATTACAAAAATAGTATAATTCCATTCCAAGTTATACAGTAAATTTGCATTAGTTTACATTTGAATAAATTAAATCATAACGTAGCAAGTAGATTTAGAAAAGTTGTGGGATTAAATCGCGTAAAACCAAGCCCATTTCGGTAAGAAACTTTTGGTATAGACCAGCACGTAATTTTGTATTAAATGAAGGTGGAGGCAGAAGAGGAAGGGCATTAAGCACCACTTCTTCATGCAGGCGATCAGAGATATAGCGAGAGTGTCCCAGAGATAAAATTTTAAGGAGCCAAGAGTATGTATTTTATAGAAGTCACGAAAACATTTAAATAAGACAGAATATAGCAGGTATTAATTCGGGTACAGTTACACATGGTTTAAATACAGTATATACATATTTGCATGAAAAATATGCCAAGTGCATGATTTGTTTGAGAACGTATTTGTACATTAGGATAAACAAATTTAATTGGTTATTACCTTTATATACAGCTAGCTGTAAATTTATAACACTCATTTACACACACTTGCGTTCACAGGTAACAAGGCATAACCATCCACGACACTTTCAACACCAAACAATTCTTGTATAAACATCAGTACGCCGAGCCACCTGCCGTAGGCTACATCCAGAATTGAGCGGCTCACTCCACACAACCACCACCTAGACACCATCGCCACTGGTGTTCGCCAAGCCATCATCATGATCCTGAACTTTGAGACATTGAACTCTGTAGTCTTCGAGCGGAGGCTACACGCGATTTGGAACATCAGGAAAATTAAAAAAAAAAAAAAAAAGCATACCACTTTGTCGGCTTTTAAAAACATCTTACCTATACGTTAGCGTTCCCCTTACCCCTATTCTCAACAGTAAACAACTCTTAACAGTTAAACTAAACATACTCTATAGGAGTAAACAGTGAACCTAATGCTATCCAGAGAATATAAAAAGGGAGACCGGCCCCCCCCCCCCCCGAGATTAGAGAAAGGTTGGTAATCACTTCACAAACAGATCTACCACAAATCCTGAAGACAAAGGTTTTAACCAGCTGAGGAAGGTAACCTATAAGGCGTTTTAAGAGAACAAAGACGCTCAATATATCCAAGTTAAGGGCAATATTTACGTTATGCAATAAGGAGGATCTTTATGAAAACCAGGAATAATAGCTAGAGGAACTTAGAGCGGGTCTGGTGGCTAGCCAACTGCTCATCCCTGCTCTGGCGTCTACAACCATCATTGCTGCTAGAAAATATTAAACCCGCTTCCCCACGCCAGCCTCGCTAATCTCGTCCATTCACACCAAACCATCAACCATAACGCGGTCGTTGTCACGACCTTAGAATCAAGATCCTTGTTTAAGGTGTTGTGGCAGGATGCCGGGTACACACAACACTGGTGTGTAGGTGGGTGCCCATACCATCAGTCTGGAGGAGGCCTCTCCGGTAGCCGTAGACCACGGCAGCCAGGGAGATGGAGAGCGCCACCACGGCGAACACCACAGTCGTCGCCGCCAACATCAGGTACCGCTCCATGCGAGTCCGTCGACCGAACCACCCAGGTTGTCTGCAAGAGAAATATTGCATTACTTTCTACGTCGGGGATGAGAGAAGTGCGGGTCCATCGTGAGCAACAATGACAAATAGAGGCGAGTGCGTGTGTTGAGGGCACTACCTACACCTACATTTGATTTAAACCTAATATTTTAAAACAAAAATCCTTTGTTATTCGTAAAGACCATCAGACGAAGGAGGAAGTGTACAAGTGTGAGAAGCAAACACAGTACGGGTAGGCGCACTGTACGGGTAGGCGCACTGAACACCACATCACTGGTCAAGGAGAACTGGTGGGGACCGGGGCCATTCACGTACTTGCATAACTACTGACGAACTTATACACATCTTTTCCCGTCTTTTACCAGCTTTGTCTACATTAGACAGTTGACGAGCATCTCAACTTCCCAGCCAGATGCGTTTTGAATTGTTAAACAGTTCTTAGCGCTTCAGAGCTCCCCCAACAGTTTAATACAAGTAAACAGAAGATGTACAGGTTCGCAAGTACCTGCTTGCTAATTTCTGGCTGGTAATGACCTTCAGCAGCCCAGCCACCAACCTCCACACCTCAACCAAGTACCAGAACGACTCCCACTAACTAAAAAAATTTCCTACTGACCTTTAAAAAAAAAAACACGCACACACCACCACCACAGGCATATTATACTAGGTTTAGGTATGGTTAGACACATGTTATACAATATATATGGGCATACCAAGAGTCAAGATCCTGGACATCGGTCCATGGAAGGATTAAAGACGGGACCCAAGAACCATAGCTCAATCATCTGAAACACCAAGAGTAGAACAGCCCGTTATCATTGCACTTTCCCCTCACGACCAAACGTTTAAATAAATTCAACTCCAGAATTGTTAAATACAATGCCACCTCCTCGCCACCTCTGGCTTACTCCTGCAGAGTAATACTACTTGCAACCCAGATATCAGAATTATTTAGCCACTAGACCACTACAACTAATTGATTGATGAAGATTAAGCCACCCAAAAGGTGGCACGGGCATGAATAGCCTGTAAGTGGTGGCCCTTTTGAGCCATTACCAGTATCAAGAGCTGATACTGGAGGTGCGACTGCACCCTGCGTGACGGGAGATGTCTCCCCACTACAACTACGAATCCAGGAATATATATATCCTGTCCATCCCGTCCCATCCACTGCACAGCCCCGTCCAATAATTGTCAAAATGGGACGTACAAATTTCCCCCAAAACTGGGAGGAGCCTAGCCTGAGGACGGGCCACACTTACCTCAACCAAGACTATTATAAAATATTGTTAAAAATAGTAATTCGGTACAGAATGTACTTTTCCTTCGGGTCGATTCTAAATGGGCCAAGCCTAATATATGCTGGCATGGACGCCGACAGCAGCTCACAGGTCTGTGGAGCGCACCTTGCTAACTACATCCTCTTGTAAAAAGTTTAAAGAAGATCAAAAGAAAATGTCAAGATTAATTTTATTTTACAACTCTTGAACCTTTAATTAGTTTATTGCATCTTTATGAAAAGTTGGCATCAAAGAGTCACGGACGAATTAGATATGAAGATGGGGAGACAGTTTTTAACCTTACGAGACTAGGCTACGGAATTTGAAATTAAAGATTATACAAATTATTCACAATCTTTACAAATTATTGAAATATGAACATACTGGAAATGTACCGTGTCAAAATTCGTTGAAATATATATAAAACTTCCAAATTACTATATCGAGTCTTTTTCAGCATTAAACGATCTCAGCATCGTGTTGGATAGAAATACAATTCAGAACACAAGTCTTATCTACCTTGTGGAGCTCTCAGTAGCCTGAGCTCCGGCGTCGACCTTAAGGCTGGGTTCCTGATCCTCCAAAACTCGACTGAACCTCACTTGCGGGTACCCCGTCCGGTTCTCTCTCTTCACATACATCTTAGCAGCTTTTACCAACAAAACCTATTAATAGACTGGCCGAGGTACCCCCTCACTGCACTTCCTACCGTGTACACACTGATCCTCTGCCTCGTATCCCAACACACTCACAACTACCCTCAACTCCCCACAACAACAATTAACTAACTACTTAAGATCCAATTTAGCTCAACTCTATTTTGAACTGACCTGTGGGTGACTGGCAATGACTTATTGGAGCAAAGTAACTCCACCAACTCTCAGATGGCGCTGACCTAACCCCCCCCCCCCCCATCCACCTTTCCTAACCGATCATGACAAGGACTGTCATTGGTGTCATTAACTCAATGTCGTCGTCCCTAAATCAACACAACATTAACCCATTAATGAATAATTTCTCTTCCATTGTAATAACGCGGGGATTAGCACAGCATAAATTATATTAAATAACATAAATCAATACAAATAATTTATAATAAAATACAAACTAATGTAAATTACAAATACAAAACGCTATAAAAAGCTGATTAAAATTCATAAAATATGTAGAACAAGAACAACATAGAACAACAGAAGCGAGGCAGCACGGTACGCTCAAGCCTATGGCATAGATTGTTCTGATTCAGGCTTAATTTGTTCATTAAGGTACAGTAGAGTTGGAGGTGCCGTGAGACGGTTCTGGGATCGAGGTTCCAAGCGGCCCAGTCTCTGACCAGGCCTCCTGGTTGGAGGCCCGGTCAACCACGTTATTAGCATCAGGGTCAGAGGTCACCAGGCACCTAAACATTATACAAGCGCTGCCCAATAAACTCGCCCCTCGGGGCAAAATTTAAAAAATTTAAAAACAAGCGAGCAAGATCAACATCCACCACACTCACGGCCGGAAATATGTCAAAATACGAACCACCTTTGTGATATTTGCTTTATTCATCCTATGAAATAAAGACAAATCAAACATTCTTGCCACACAGCAAAAGAGGGAACAGCCATTTTTTTAGATACAAAATTAATTAGCATAAAAATGTTGTAGATGTGAGTGAAACATAAAATGGAGTGGGATCACCCAACCCGTCCTCTTAAAAAGAACGTCACTTTTGGCTCGTATGCGCGATTTGGCCAAATTTGGACGTAATTTGAAATGAAATCGACTCACAAAAGTGACGTTCTGTTCCGTTTTCTATTTGAGTCGTCTGGCGTACGCGCAGAGGTTATGAGAGGACACTTTAAATTAACGTTTTTCATAACGTTTTGAAACTTTATGAGAATTTCCTGCCCACCTAACCTACCAGAGGACCCTTAACTTACTGTTGTTGAAAAAAAATCCTAAATTTATTTTCATATTTTTTTCATTTTCAAATTACGTCCAAATTCGGCCATACGGGCAAACGGCCAAATGCGACGTTCTTTTTAAGAGGACAGGTTGGATCACCAGCTTCGAAGGTGTGACCGCCATAGCTCCGGTGAACCAGCTTGTGTGGTAACGGTGGTGGTGGTGGTCGTAGTGGTGGTAAATGACTTCTGTGGTTGATTAATGTAGACGCTGTGCGTTATATAGTTGATGTAGTGATGAGAGTTCAAGAGGACGGCGCGTAGAGAGGCGGGCGACCATGGGTAACTTATGTTATTCTGATGGTTTACCAAGTACAGTGCATCGTTGTGTGTGTGTGTCTGTCTCTCTCTGTCTGTCTGTCTGTCTGTCTGTCTGTCTGTCTGTCTGTCTGTCTGTCTGTCTGTCTGTCTGTCTGTCTGTCTGTCTGTCTGTCTGTCTGCCTGCCTGCTGTCTGTCTGTCTGTCTGTCTGTCTGTCTGTCTGTCTGTCTGTCTGTCTGTCTGTCTGTCTGTCTGTCTGTCTGTCTGTCTGTCTCTCTCTCTCTCTCTCTCTCTCTCTCTCTCTCTCTCTATCTCTATCTCTATCTCTCTCTCTCTCTCTCTCTGCTCCATCACGGACCCAACTACTCTAGGCCGTCACAAAAAAGCTTCGCTAATTGCCACCATTATAATCATTACCAGCATCCGAGGGCGCGTAATCGGCGAGCTCCCCGCCCGGTGATGCTGGCCCTATGGTACAAGCAGCCTCTCTTTTGTCACCAGTAGTTGGGCTATACCAGGGGGTCAGCAGTGGTGGGGGGCCTTATACCAGGGACCAGTGGTGGAGCTTTACCAGGGGGCCAGCTGTGGTGATAGTGGTGTTTATATCACTCGGCCGTACCTGCCTGTCATGTGGCTACCTTATGGGGCATACGGAAGTCATTGCTAGCCAGCTAACTAGCAAAGTAGGCAACCAATCAGGCAGTTAGTCACATAGACAGGCAGCCAGACACACACAAACAGGTGTCCACTATTAGATGTGTGAGTTAGGGAGTGTAGCCTTGGTTCCACCCTGGAAAATGAATCACAAGTTCTGCTCAACCACAGAATGCAGTTTCCTGTCCACTGCTGTTACTCTCCGCCCATCCCACTGTCGCCAGTGTCGTCTGGCCTTATCGCCCACTTACACCACCACTGTGTCACTTATACCTCTTATAATATAGCTGTTATAGAGATAACAACAAGGGGGGTTGTGAGAGACACTTCCGGGAGTTGTGTAGCGTCCTGTAGCCTACTAGTATAAAATTCTACCTATTAAAAGTCACTTCTCGCCAATATTGCCGTTTTCTATGCATCGGACTCGATAGAAATGGTGAGTTGTTTGGGCTTTGTACGTTTCTGCTTAGGTTAAATATGTTTGATTTTTCAGTAACGGATCAATAGAGTTGGCTACTCTGTCAGTGGTAGTGGGGGGGGGGGTAACACCTTCAGGGGAGTGTAACGACCATCTCTCCTAACAAGCAAACAACTGTCGCTGGTTAAGATCGCACCACAAGGCAGCCCAAATGTGCAACTAGCAGGTGTGTGAGACGACCAGGTGGCTCTTCAGCAGTATATTCCATAACCAGGTGTGTAGCGTCCCAGTCAGGTATATCGTGACGTTAATCATCATCCCGATCCCCAGGTATGGGGTGACCTTGTTAAGGCGACCTCTAGGTATGTGGTGACCTTGCTAAGGTGACCTCCAGGTATGGGGTGACCTCCCCCCCCTCCCTCCGTCCACCCCCCTGCCCCATCACCTCCTCCCCCCTTCGTGATGCCTGGAACTGCCTACCTGGCAGTCGTAATTACCATGGGAGGCGTCACCTGGGAGGCACTGTGCCGTGGGAGGTGTGATCAAGAGCCACTCCTGCTCCCCCCAGAGCGCTGTCCACTCAGCCACGAGGACCCCCTGTGTGTGTGTGTGAATACATGTGTTTGTATATCTGTAATGACTCGTGTGTGTGTGTGTGTGTGTGTGTGTGTGTGTGTGTGTGTGTGTGTGTGTGTGTGTGTGTGTGTGTGCAACGTTTGACTGCAAACACGCTCGAGGAAGCCAATATGCAGGCACAGTGTTGGTGTACACACACACACACACACACACACACACACACACACACCACACACACACACACACACACACACACACACACACACACACACACACACAAACGTATCCATATGTTCACAACAGGAAGATATAATATCCAGTCTACTAAACCTCTATTAAAAGTCAACAATGCTCACACAGCAAAAATATGATGCCCGACTGCATTTTCTAAGACTTCCAGAGAGCCTTCGACACTGTCCAAGAGCTCATATAATCCAGTTCTCATTTATTTCTAACTTTACCATTGACTCTCTCTCTCTTCTCTCTTGGTTCTGAGTCTGTAATTCTTCTCCCGTTTCTCTTAAGTCTTTCTCTCCGTCTGCTGTTTATATATCTATATATTATATATCAGTCAACTTTCAAGTCTTCCAGGGTCTTTTCTCAGTCTTTTCTCAAATTATTATGTTTGTGTGTACGGGATATTGAGGTTGGCGAGGACATGTATGGATGAGGGCGGATGGCTGCAGGCGGATGTGGAGTGGCGCCGACGACACACTTGCCGCACGAAGACACACTCACGGACCACAATGAGACACACTTGGGGCGTGGATCTGTTAAAAGACGCTGAAGTCTTGTACTGACTCTCATGCCGTGAAGTGTGTGTAGCTAGCGTGCTTCCTCCTGGCTCTCCCACGTCACCCCCGCTGCCTCCCATGTCACCCGCTGCCTCCCATGTCACCTGCCTCCCATGTCACCCGCTGCCTCCCATGTCACCCGCTGCCTCCCATGTCACCCGCTGCCTCCCATGTCACCCGCTGCCTCCCATGTCACCCGCTGCCTCCCATGTCACCCGCTGCCTCCCATGTCACCCGCTGCCTCCCATGTCACCTGCCTCCCATGTCACCCGCTGCCTCCCATGTCACCCGCTGCCTCCCATGTCACCCGCTGCCTCCCATGTCACCCGCTGCCTCCCATGTCACCTGCCTCCCATGTCACCTGCCTCCCATGTCACCCCTCTCCCTGTGTCTCCCACCCATCACTTGGACATGTAAGCAGAAGTGGGTGGACACAAATAGAGGGGAGGGGAGGGGTGACGGGTGACGGGTGACGGGTGAGGGGTGATGGAGAGGGGGACAGGGATTGACAGAGATTAAGTGGACACACACAATCACTTCTGGGTAGACGGGCGTGGGAGGTATAATAATAGGGTCTGTCTGTTTAGCATATGACGTTGATATGATGATTCGTATCTCAAGTATGTATAGATTTGGTCATTATCCACCTCAGGTATGTATAGATTTGGTCATTATACACCTCAGGTATGTATAGATTTGGTCATTATACACCTCAGGTATGTATAGATTTGGTCATTATACACCTCAGGTATGTATAGATTTGGTCATTATACACCTCAGGTATGTATAGATTTGGTCATTATACACCTCAGGTATGTATAGGTTCTCATTATATTCATAGAACACGAGAAATAATGAATCCGTATTAAGGAAATTAAGGAAAATAGGTCCATAGGAGGCAGCTCCTACTTATATCCACCCAAACTCGTTCATTTCTATGTTTAACCTACGCTTGAAACAATCCAACGAGTCCAGGCCGATTATGTTACCCGCTAATTTGTTTCCTAGTTCAACCACCGTTTTCAAACCAGTATTTACCCAGGTCTTTCCTGAATCTAATTCAATAACGAATATACATATACTGTTCTATTTTAAGGCATATTTAAAATGCTATTTATAGTTTCTTCGTAATATTCTTTCATCTATTTATGTCAGTCGTGTGACCCCTCTTTCCAGAGAATGGGCATTTATATATTATAAATTATCTATATAAATATAAATTGACAGAGATGATTATATTTGTAAAGATAGATGTCTTAAGAATTAATATTGGGGAAGTGGGTACAAGATACCTTAACCAGACCACACACTAGAAGGTGAAGGGACGACGACGTTTCGGCCCGTTTTGAACCATTCTCAAGTCACAGTCGACTTGAGAATGGTCCAGGACGGACCGAAACGTCGTCGTCCCTTCACCTTCTAGTGTGTGGTCTGGTCAACATAATTCAGCCAGGTTATTGTGACTCCTCGCCTGCAGTACAAGATACAATGTGTGTTTGAAGCACAAGGTAGAAACTGAGGATGGAATTAGGTACTTTTGGTTTTACGTTTGAATATGACTTAAGCTGGACAATATTTTTAATTCGTCATGGAGTGAGTGTCAAAGACTGCGTCCACTTATTTGCATAGTGTTTGTATAGATTTAGTTTCTAAATCATTTCTAATATTCTATCTAAATCTAAATCATTTCTTTCTAAAGTACTTATATCCTTTCTGTAGTACTTATCAGTACTTATATCCTTTCTGTAGTACTTATCAGTACTTATATCCTTTCTGTAGTACTTATCAGTACTTATATCCTTTCTGTAGTACTTATCAGTACTTATATCCTTTCTGTAGTACTTATCAGTACTTATATCCTTTCTGTAGTACTTATCAGTACTTATATCCTTTCTGTAGTACTTATCAGTACTTATATCCTTTCTGTAGTACTTATCAGTACTTATATCCTTTCTATAATAGAGTAACGATGATGTTAACGATACGTTAACAGTCTCATAAGTACTTCTTCAGTAACAGTAACAGTCAGTACAGTAACAGTAACAGTTGTTCATAACTAACGACTGGAGAAGAACTGTGGGTACTATATCATGGTTCGCAGCCTCCGCCGCCTCCTTCCACCATCACCTTGTGCACCTCATCACTTGACCTGTGGGACCCCTGTGCTCACTTAAGGATTGTTGTACTGCTGACGTGTCCGCTCCTGTGCCAGGTAAGTTACGGGCTCACCATAGCCGTGCTACTGCCCTGCTCCTGTAGAGGTAATTACGGGCTACCATAGCCCGTGCTACTTGCCCCGCTCCTGTGCCAGGTTAATTACGGCTCACCATACCGTGCTACTGCCCAGCTCCTGTGCCAGGTAAGTTACGGGCTCACCAAGCCCGTGCTACTGCCCCGCCTCCTGTGCCAGGTACAGTTACGGGCTCACCATAGCCCGTGCTACTTGCCCCGGCTCTGTGGAGGTAGTTACGGGCTCACCATAGCCCGTGCCCGCTACTTGCCCCCGCTCCAGTGACAGGTAAGGTTACCGGGCCTCATCCATAGCCCGTGCTACTTGCCCACGCTCCTGTGCAGGTAAGTTACGGGCTCACCCATAGCCCGTGCTACTTGCCCGCTCCTGTGCCAGGTAAGTTACGGGGCTCACCATAGCCCAGTGCTACTTGCCCCGCTCCTGTGACACGTAAGTTCACGGGCTCACCATAGCCCGTGCCCGTGCTACTTGCCCCGCTCCTGTGCCAGGTAAGTTAGGGGCTCACCATAGCCCGTGCTACTTGCCCCCCGCTCCTGTGCCAGGTAAAGTTACGGGCTCACCATAGCCCCGTGCTTCTTGCCCCGCTCCTGTGCCAGGTAAAGTTACGGGCTCACCATAGCCCGTGCCCGTGCTAC
Source organism: Procambarus virginalis (assembly GCA_020271785.1). Lineage (NCBI taxonomy): Eukaryota > Metazoa > Arthropoda > Malacostraca > Decapoda > Cambaridae > Procambarus > Procambarus virginalis. Next base: position 23,294 of record WNGS01131356.1, read on the forward strand.
TTGCCCCGCTCCCTGTGCCAGGTCGAGTTAGGGCTCCCCATAGCCCCGTGCTACTTGCAACTTGTTCCGAGTAGCTGGAAATCTATAACAACAACATTCTGCCTGACTACATTTCCAGTGTGTTCGTGTGGTATCTTGGAGGGGCTTTTCACCCAGGACTTCTGTACCACGCCTGTGTGTCTGTGTCCCTGC
>WNGS01131358.1:0-13326 GCA_020271785.1 Procambarus virginalis
CCACAAGCCTCATTGTAAGCCTAACTACTAGTTTTACACACTAGTGGTACAGGAAGACGACTGCTGACTCATGTTAGCTGGCTGAGAGATTTCCCTTCCCATATCTCATGGTAAACCTTACCCTACTAATTTTACCACTCAGGTGAGTACAGAAGCAGACGACTGCTGACTCCTGTTAGCTTTGCTGAGAGCTTTCCCTCCCATAGCTCATGGTAATCCTTAACCTACTAGTTTTACACACAGGAGGGTACAGGATCAGATGACTGCTGACTCCTGGTAGCTGGCTGATAGCTTTCCCTTCCAATACTCATGGTAAGCCGTTTACCCTACTATTTTTAACACAACCACAGGAGGTCAGAGAGAGACGGACTGCTGACTCCTGTTACTGCTGAGAGCTTTCCCCTTCAATAGCCATGGTACTGGCCTTACCCACTAGTTTTACACACAGGTGGTTACGGAGCAGACGACTGCTGACTCCTTTAGCTGGCTGAGATCTTTCCTCCCATATGCTCATGGTAGGCTTACCCTAACTAGTTTTACCACAGGAGGTACAGGAGCACACTGCTGACTCCTGTTACGCTAGGCTTAGTGCTTTCCCTTCCTATAGCTTATGTTAAGCCTTACCCTACTATTGTTACACACAGTAGGGTACAGGAGCAGACGACTGCGGACTCCTGTTAGCTGGCTGAAAGCTTTCCCTTCCCCATTAGCTCATGGTAGCCTTACCCTACTAGTTTTACCCAGGTGGGTACAGGTGCAGGTGGGTACAGGAGCAGTTGACTGCTGACTCCTGTTAGCCATGGCCTCGATAGCTTTCCTTCCCCTTCCCATAGCTCATGGTAGCCGTACCCTACGAGTTTACACACACGGAGGGTTACAAGGACAGACTGACTGCTGACTCCTGTTAGCGGACTGAGAGCTTCCCTTCCATAGCTCATGGTAAGCATTACCCTACTAGTTTTACAAACACAGGTGGGTACAGGAGACAGATGACTGCTGACTCCTGGTAGCTGGCTGAGAGCGTTCCCTCCCCATAGCTCATGGCAAGCCCTACCTACTAGTTCACCAGGATACAGGAGCAAACGACTGCTTACTCCTGTTAGCTTACTGAGACTTCCTCCATAGCTCATGGGAAGGCCTTACCCTACTAGTTTTAACACAACAGGTGGGTACAGGAGCACAAGACTGCTGACTCCTGCTAGCCGGCTGGAAGCTTCCCTTCCATAGTTCATGTTAGGCCTTACCCTACTAGTTTTAACACACATGTGGGTAACAGGAGCAGATGACTTCTGGTGACTCCTGTTAGCTGGCTGAGAGCTTTCCCTTCCCATAGTTCATGGTAAGCCTTACCCTACTAGTTTTACACACAGGTGGGTACAGGAGCAGACGACTGCTGACTCCTGTTAGCTGGCTGAGAGCTTTCCCTTCCCATAGCTCATGGTAAGCCTTACCCTACTAGTTTTACACACAGAGGGTACAGGAGCAGACGACTGCTGACTCCTGTTAGCAGGCTGAGAGCTTTCCCTTCCCATAGCTCATGGTAAGCCTTACCCTACTAGTTTTACACACAGGTGGGTACAGGAGCAGACGACTGCTGACTCCTGTTAGCTGGCTGAGAGCTTTCCCTTCCCATAGCTCATGGTAAGCCTTACCCTACTAGTTTTACACACAGGAGGGTACAGGAGCAGACGACTGCTGACTCCTGTTAGCTGGCTGAGAGCTTTCCCTTCCCATAGCTCATGGTAAGCCTTACCCTACTAGTTTTACACACAGGAGGGTACAGGAGCAGACGACTGCTGACTCCTGTTAGCTGGCTGAGAGCTTTCCCTTCCCATAGCTCATGGTAAGCCTTACCCTACTAGTTTTACACACAGGTGGGTACAGGAGCAGACGACTGCTGACTCCTGTTAGCAGGCTGAGAGCTTTCCCTTCCCATAGCTCATGGTAAGCCTTACCCTACTAGTTTTACACACAGGAGGGTACAGGAGCAGACGACTGCTGACTCCTGTTAGCTGGCTGAGAGCTTTCCCTTCCCATAGCTCATGGTAAGCCTTACCCTACTAGTTTTACACACAGGTGGGTACAGGAGCAGACGACTGCTGACTCCTGTTAGCTGGCTGAGAGCTTTCCCTTCCCATAGCTCATGGTAAGCCTTACCCTACTAGTTTTACACACAGGTGGGTACAGGAGCAGACGACTGCTGACTCCTGTTAGCTGGCTGAGAGCTTTCCCTTCCCATAGCTCATGGTAAGCCTTACCCTACTAGTTTTACACACAGGTGGGTACAGGAGCAGACGACTGCTGACTCCTGTTAGCAGGCTGAGAGCTTTCCCTTTCCATAGCTCATGGTAAGCCTTACCCTACTAGTTTTACACACAGGTGGGTACAGGAGCAGACGACTGCTGACTCCTGTTAGCTGGCTGAGAGCTTTCCCTTCCCATAGCTCATGGTAAGCCTTACCCTACTAGTTTTACACACAGGTGGGTACAGGAGCAGACGACTGCTGACTCCTGTTAGCTGGCTGAGAGCTTTCCCTTCCCATAGCTCATGGTAAGCCTTACCCTACTAGTTTTACACACAGGTGGGTACAGGAGCAGACGACTGCTGACTCCTGTTAGCTGGCTGAGAGCTTTCCCTTCCCATAGCTCATGGTAAGCCTTACCCTACTAGTTTTACACACAGGTGGGTACAGGAGCAGACGACTGCTGACTCCTGTTAGCAGGCTGAGAGCTTTCCCTTCCCATAGCTCATGGTAAGCCTTACCCTACTAGTTTTACACACAGGAGGGTACAGGAGCAGACGACTGCTGACTCCTGTTAGCTGGCTGAGAGCTTTCCGTTCCCATAGCTCATGGTAAGCCTTACCCTACTAGTTTTACACACAGGTGGGTACAGGAGCAGACGACTGCTGACTCCTGTTAGCAGGCTGAGAGCTTTCCCTTCCCATAGCTCATGGTAAGCCTTACCCTACTAGTTTTACACACAGGAGGGTACAGGAGCAGACAACTGCTGACTCCTGTTAGCAGGCTGAGAGCTTTCCCTTCCCATAGCTCATGGTAAGCCTTACCCTACTAGTTTTACACACAGGTGGGTACAGGAGCAGACGACTGCTGACTCCTGTTAGCAGGCTGAGAGCTTTCCCTTCCCATAGCTCATGGTAAGCCTTACCCTACTAGTTTTACACACAGGTGGGTACAGGAGCAGACGACTGCTGACTCCTGTTAGCTGGCTGAGAGCTTTCCCTTCCCATAGCTCATGGTAAGCCTTACCCTACTAGTTTTACACACAGGTGGGTACAGGAGCAGACGACTGCTGACTCCTGTTAGCAGGCTGAGAGCTTTCCCTTCCCATAGCTCATGGTAAGCCTTACCCTACTAGTTTTACACACAGGTGGGTACAGTAGCAGACGACTGCTGACTCCTGTTAGCTGGCTGAGAGCTTTCCCTTCCCATAGCTCATGGTAAACCAATTTTTCCCTGGAACATCACCCTCTAACCGGTTTACAACCGGATCCCCCAGTTCTTGCTTGGTTAATAGTGGCGCCCAGTTAATGATTGGCGCCAATTCAATAAGCTGGTGTATTCACGTGGTGGGAAGATATACATGTGTATGCATGTATTACTTAGTATTGGGGAAGTGTATGTGTCTATGTATTTCGTAGTATGAGGGAAGGGATGTTTATGTATCCATGTATCACCCAGTGAGAGTGACGACCAGACACATGTGTATTTCTACATATTTGTACAATAGGCCTTCGGGCACTGTACCGCACCATCCTTGTCACTGTACCACTGTACCGCACCATCCTTGTCACTGTACCACTGTACCGCACCATCCTTGTCACTGTACCACTGTACCGCACCATCCTGGTCACTGTACCACTGTACCGCACCATCCTGGTCACTGTACCACTGTACCGTACCATCCTTGTCACTGTACCACTGTACCGCACCATCCTTGTCACTGTACCACTGTACCGCACCATCCTTGTCACTGTACCACTGTACCGCACCATCCTTGTCACTGTACCACTGTACCGCACCATCCTGGTCACTGTACCACTGTACCGCACCATCCTGGTCACTGTACCACTGTACCGCACCATCCTTGTCACTGTACCACTGTACCGCACCATCCTGGTCACTGTACCACTGTACCGCACCATCCTGGTCACTGTACCACTGTACCGCACCATCCTGGTCACTGTACCACTGTACCGCACCATCCTGGTCACTGTACCACTGTACCGCACCATCCTGGTCACTGTACCACTGTACCGCACCATCCTTGTCACTGTACCACTGTACCGCACCATCCTGGCCACTGTACCACTGTACCGCACCATCCTTGTCACTGTACCACTGTACCGCACCATCCTGGTCACTGTACCACTGTACCGCACCATCCTGGTCACTGTACCACTGTACCGCATCATCCTGGTCACTGTACCACTGTACCGCACCGTCCTTGTCACTGTACCGCACCATCCTGGTCACTGTACCACTGTATCGCACCATCCTGGTCACTGTACCACTATACCGCGCCATCCTGGTCACTGTACCACTGTACCGCACCATCCTGGTCACTGTACCACACCATCCTGGTGACTGTACCACTGTACCGCACCATCCTTGTCACTGTACCACTGTACCACACCATCCTGGTCACTGTACCACTGTACCACACCATCCTGGTCACTGTACCACTGTACCGCACCATCCTGGTCACTGTACCACTGTACCGCACCATCCTGGTCACTGTACCACTGTACCGCACCATCCTGGTTACTGTACCACTGTACCGCACCATCCTGGTTACTGTACCACTGTACCGCACCATCCTGGTTACTGTACCACTGTACCGCACCATCCTGGTTACTGTACCACTGTACCACACTATCCTGGTGACTGTACCGCACCATCCTGGTTACTGTACCACTGTACCGCACCATCCTGGTTACTGAACCACTGTACCACACCATCCTGGTGACTGTACCGCACCATCCTGGTTACTGTACCACTGTACCGCACCATCCTGGTCACTGTACCACACCATTCTGGTGACTGTACCACACCATCCTGGTCACTGTACCACTGTACCGCACCATCCTGGTCACTGTACCACACCATCCTGGTCACTGTACCACACCATCCTGGTCACTGTACCACACCATCCTGGTCACTGTACCACTGTACCGTTTCAGGTTCATATCAACGCTGGTGAGTGCCGGACTTCTGGACCGGGCGGGCCGCAAGCCTCTCCTAATTATCTCGTCTATTGGCTCCTGTGTAGGAATGGTGTCCATAGGCACCTTCTTCTACCTCAAGGAGGTTGGCTTCACTGAGGTAAGTTCCTAGGTAGGAGGTAGGCCAGGAGGGAGGGGTTTGGGGAGGTGAGGTAGGAGGGAGAGAACGTGATGAAGGGGGTGGGGAGAGAGGTAGGGATTGGTGAGTTGAGAAAACACATATTCATATATGTAAATACATATCTTGGGGACTTTGCAAACACTGGCAGCTCTCTGGGGAGACTAGGAAAGCTTGCCTGATAAAGAAATATATTGTGTCAGCAAGGTGGACGGTCCGCCTGCTATCATGCGTAGTGTCAGCAAGGTGGACGGTCCGCCTGCTATCATACGTAGTGTCAGCAAGGTGGACAGTCCGCCTGCTATCATGCGTAGTGTCAGCAAGGTGGACAGTCCGCCTGCTATCATACGTAGTGTCAGCAAGGTGGACGGTCCGCCTGCTGTCATAACCTTGTGTTTTACTATAGAGTTCATGATTTTAAGTTTATATTATAACGTCAAAATACTCCTTAATTGTATGGGTTTTTTTAATACAACACTGAAAGAAAGAAAACGGGAAATATTGCCAAAATCATCAATATTGGTTTAAATCACATGAGAAAAAATGGGATGATAAACGTCAAAATATTGCTAAATTCGATGATTTTTAGTTAAAAATCTCCTGTAGGCAATATAAACTTAAAATCATGATCTCCATTGCAAATACTTTTGAAACAGTTATTTTTATCATTTGTTTGAAACGTCATTTTCATATGCTTCTTTAATGATCTAATTACCACAAAAGCCCGATTGATGATTTATCTATTTGTACTTTGTTAATACAATGGGTGAGATATTGATAAGGAGAGAAGTCCAGTTTTTACTGCATATATAGACGTTTTAGCCGGATTTGAGCTGTTTTACGTTTGCATCTTCTTTAGGTAATATAAACTTAAAATCATGATCTCTATAATAAATTCTATTTAAAACACAGTTATTTTCATCAATTGCATTGGGAACGTCATTTTCATATGCTTTTTAATGATCTAAATAACACGAAGCTCCGCTCGACACTCCACTCGATATTTTTTAGCAAGTTACTTTGCATTTTGTTTCATCGAAAATCGTTTAATCAAAAATGAAACGAAAAGTTCCATCAAAAATCGAAAAAAAATCGAAAAAAGTTTCATAAAAATCATCGTAAATGAAAGTTTCATAAAAAATCATCGAATTTAGCAATATTTTGACGTTTATCATCCCATTTTCTCTCATGTGATTTAAACCAAATATTGATGATTTTGGCAATATTTCCCGTTTTCTTTCTTTTAGTGTTGTATTAAAAACCCATACAATTAAGGAGTATTTTGACGTTATAATATAAACTTAAAATCATGAACTCTATAGTAAATTCTATAGATTTAACACAGTTATTTTTATCATTTGTATTGGAAACGTCGTCTTCATAATCTTCTTTAATTATCTAAATAACACGAAGCCCGCTTGATGATTTAACTATTTGTACCTCGTGAATAGAGTAAGATTTATATGGAGAGTAATTCAGTCTTTATTGCATATATCGACGTTTCAGCGAGATTTGAGCTGTTTTACGTGTTCATCTCCTGTAGACAATATAAACTTAAAATCATGATCTCCATTGTAAATTCTATTGAAACAGTTATTTTTATCATTTGTATTGAAACGTCATTTTCATATGCTTCTTTAATGATCTAATTACCACAAAGCCCGATTGATGATTTATCTATTTGTACTTCATTAATACAGTAAGTGAGATACTGATAAGGAGAGAAATCCAGTTTTTATTGCATATATAGACGTTTTAGCCGGATTAGAGCTGTTTTACGTGCACATCTCCTTTAGGTAATATAAACTTAAATTCATGATCTCTATATTAAATTCTATTGAAAACACAGTTTTTTTCATCAATTGCATTAGGAACGTCATTTTTATATGCTTTTTAATGATATAAATAACACGAAGCTCCGCTCGATAATTTTTAGCAAGTTACCTTGTATTTTGTTTCATCAAAAATCGAAAAAAGTTTCATCAAAAATCGGAAAAAGTTTCATCAAAAATCATCGAAAATCAAAGTTTTATCAGAAAAGTTTCATCAAAAATCGAAAAAAGTTTCATAAAAAATCATCGAAAATCAAAGTTTCATCAGAAAAGTTTCATAAAAAATTATCGAAAATAGAAAAAATCGAAAAAACTTTCATCAAAAATCATCGAATTTAGAAATATTTTGACGTTATCATCCCATTTTCTCGCATGTGATTTACACCAAATATTGATGATTTTGGCAATATTTCCCGTTATCTTTCTTTCAGTGTTGTATTTAAAAAAAACATACAATTTAGGAGTATTTTGACGTTATAATATAAACTTAAAATCATGAACTCTATAGTAAATTCTATAGATTTAACACAGTTATTTTAATCATTTGTATTGGAAACTTCATTTTCATATGCTTCTTTAATTATCTAAATAACACGAAGCCCGCTTGATGATTTAACTATTTGTACCTCGTGAATACAGTGACATATTTATATGGAGAGTAATCTAGTCTTTATTGCATATATCGATGTTTCAGCCAGATTAGAGCTGTTTTACGTGTACATCTCCTGTAGGCAATATAAACTTAAAATCATGATCTCCATTGTAAATACTTTTGAAACAGTTATTTTTATCATTTGTTTTGAAACGTCATTTTCATATGCTTCTTTAATGATCTAATTACCACAAAGCCCGATTGATGATTTATCTATTTGTACTTTGTTAATACAATGGGTGAGATATTGATAAGGAGAGAAGTCCAGTTTTTATTGCATATATAAACGTTTTAGCCGGATTTGAGCTGTTTTACGTTTGCATCTTCTTTAGGTAATATAAACTTAAAATCATGATCTCTATAATAAATTCTATTTAAAACACAGTTATTTTCATCAATTGCATTGGGAACGTCATTTTCATATGCTTTTTAATGATCTAAATAACACGAAGCTCCGCTCGACACTCCGCTCGATATTTTTTAGCAAGTTACCTTGCATTTTGTTTCATCGAAAATCGTTTAATCAAAAATGAAACGAAAAGTTCCATCAAAAATCGAAAAAAATCGAAAAAAGTTTCATAAAAATCATCGTAAATGAAAGTTTCATCAAAAATCATCGAATTTAGCAATATTTTGACGTTTATCATCCCATTTTCTCTCATGTGATTTAAACCAAATATTGATGATTTAGGCAATATTTCCCGTTTTCTTTCTTTCAGTGTTGTATTAAAAAAACCATACAATTTAGGAGTATTTTGACGTTATAATATAAACTTAAAATCATGAACTCTATAGTAAATTCTATAGATTTAACACAGTTATTTTTATCATTTGTATTGGAAACGTCATCTTCATATGCTTCGTTAATTATCTAAATAACACGAAGCCCGCTTGATGATTTAACTATTTGTATCTCGTGAATACCGTGACATATTTATATGGAGAGTAATCCAGTCTTTATTGCATATATCGACGTTTCAGCCAGATTAGAGCTGTTTTACGTGTACATCTCCTGTAGGCAATATAAACTTAAAATCATGATCTCTACATTAAATTCTATTGAAAACACAGTTTTTTTCATCAATTGCATTGGGAACGTCATTTTCATATGCTTTTTATTGATCTAAATACAACAAAGCTCCGCTTGAAGCTCCGCTCGATAGTTTTTAGCAAGTTACCTTGTATTTTGTTTTTAACTAAAAATCATCGAATTTAGCAATATTTTTACATTTATCATCCAATTTTTTCTCATGTGATTTAAACCAAATATTGATGATTTTGGCTATATTTCCCGTTTTCTTTCTTTCAGTGTTGTATTAAAAAACCCATACAATTAAGGAGTATTTTGACGTTATAATATAAACTTAAAATCATGAACTCTATAGTAAATTCTAAAGATTTAACACAGTTATTTTTATGCAGGCGAAGAGTCACAATAACGTGGCTGAAGTATGTTGACCAGACCACACACTAGAAGTTGAAGGGACGACGACGTTTCGGTCCGTCCTGGACCATTCTCAAGTCGCTTGTGATGAGGAGGTAGAGAACGGGAATAAATAGGCAAGAGAGAGGTGAGGAGGAAAGTAAGGTGTAGAGAATAGTAGTAATAATGAGAACTGCAGAAGGCCTATTGGCCCATACGAGGCAGCTCCCATTATAACCACCGAAGGAAAGGTAATAGGAATAAGCAAAAGGATAGCAAGGGAGTGTAGGAGAAGACAATGAACAGAAAATGGGGAGAAGAGAGAAAGAAAAGGAAAGAGAAAGAAAGATAAATGGAAGGGGTAAGCTTATGTTAAGTCACGTTTGTTAGAAAGATTAGAGCATTTGAGTATGTACTGTGAAAGGGAAGAGTCCACAGCAACAAAGCCAGGACTCAAGTTCATGTTGGGTACATTGTGTATAAGAGCCGATTCTACAAGACGGCGTCTGTGAAGAGTAGAGGCAGGAAAGATTATTTTGGAGGAAGACCAATCAATGGGATGATTAGAATCCCTCACATGGCAGAAGAGAGCATTGTTAGTGTCTGCAGACTTAACACTTCTCTTGTGTTCTTTAAGTCTGTCATTCAGTGTACGGCCAGTTTCGCCAAAGTATTGGAGAGGACAAGATGAACAGGAAATAGAGTAGACACCAGCAGCATTAGAAGCAGGAGGAGCAGTGTGAACTAGATTGCTACGAAGTGTGTTAGTTTGTCGAAAGGCGAGTTTAATGTCAAGAGGACGAAAGGTATTGGTAAAAGTTTTGAGTTCAGATATGAAGGGAAGGCATAGTACAGTGCTACTAGTGTTGGAAGCAGGTTTAGGATGAAAGAAATTTCGTTTAGCTTGAGAGTAGGCAGAGTTGATGAAATGCAAAGGATAACCAAGGCGAGAGAATGATTTGTAGATAAAGGAAATTTCAGAATCAAGAAACTGAGGGTCGCTGATGCGTAGAGCGCGGAGGAAGAGAGAGACGAGGACACTTTTCTTAACAGAAGGAGGATGGTAGGAAAAGAAGTGAATGTACATGCCACTATGCATGGGTTTACGGTAGACAGAGAAAGAGAACCCAGACACAGAGCTGTGAACATGAACATCAAGAAAAGGAAGGAGGGAATTAGATTCCCACTCAACTTTGAAATGGATAGAAGGAGCCAGATTGTTAAGAGAGGCGAGGAAAGGCTGGAAAAGATTAAGGTCATGAGGCCATAAAGCAAAAATGTCATCAACATAGCGAAGCCAGAGAGAGGGACGAGTATCAATAGAAGGAAGAAGAACAGTTTCGAAGTATTCCATGTAGAAATTAGCAAGAACAGGGGAGAGAGGGGAACCCATAGCGACACCGAAAGTTTGAGTGTAATATTTACCGTTAAAAGAGAAAGAGTTAGATTCAACACAGAGTCTAATGAGATCGAGGAAAACGTCAGTGGGAAGTGGGAGAGGAAGGAGGCCCTCTGACGCCTTCCGTCTAAGGAAAGAGAGAACGTCATCGAGCGGAACATTAGTGAACAGAGAGTCGACATCAAGACTAAGCATCTTACAAGAGGGTTGCAGGCGCAGTCTTTCTATGAAGTCCTGAGAGTGACGAAGGTGGGCAGGGGAAAAAGTGCCAAGGTAAGGTGTCAGGGTTTTAGCGAGCCAGGAGGCAAGAGAATAGCTGACAGAGCCCCGTGAAGAAATGATAGGACGAAGAGGAACACCAGGTTTATGAGTCTTAGGAAGACCATAGAAATAAGGAAGAGAAGGGCAGATGACACGGAAACGCTTTATGAGATCAAAGTCAGGAGGGCAAAGACTAGAGAGCTGTCTTAGTTTGCGGTTAAAGGAAGTTTTGAGGCGATCCAAAGGGTTAGAAGTCAGAGGAGCATAAGTGCGAGAGTCAGAGAGCAAGACATCTGCTTTCCGGAGGTAGTCCTCACGGTCAAGGACAACCACCGAATTGCCTTTGTCGGACGGAAGGATAAGAATAGAGTTGTTAGATTTTAGGGAGGCAAGGGCAAGCTGGAAGCGACGAGGAAGGTGGTTGATTTTTAGAAAACAAGCTGTCAAGAACGGGGATGAGAGCCCCTCTAAAGGCAGACAGGTCCGAAAGAGTACTAGAGTTAGAATTGAAAAACCTGTCAAAGGAACTAATGAGATCAATGCCACAGCGTGGGCCAGGGGAAGTAGCAAAAGACAGACCAAGACCAAGAAGTTCCTGCTGGTGCTTAGAAAGAGAGTAGGACGAAAGGTTAGTAACACAGTCAGAGAGAGAGTATTTGGCCCAAGGACTGTTGGAGATCAGGCGTTGAAGTTTGTTGTGTGTGTGAGGAGTAGTGGGAAGAGGAGACGTGAGCAGTGTCAAATGCAATTGGAAAAATGATATTGCATAGATCACTGGGAAGAGAAAAGGACAGAAAGCGTTGCTGTTGACGAACAGCAAGAAAAGCCTCGTCAACTTGCAGGGAGGTGGCATGAATAAGTTCTTGAAGAAGAAGGCGGGCATGTTCAGGGAAAGGAGATCCCGAAGTGTAGAACTGGAGAAAGTGAGATAAAGAAAGAGGGAGAACTTGCTCAGCAAGACAATCTTTAAGAAATCTGAGCTGATTCTTTCGACGCTTGGCGGCAAGAAGTTATTTTTATTACGGCATTTTTATTTTTATGTTATTTTTTTCATGGCAAGAAGTTATTTTTATTACGGCATTTTTATTTTCATGTTATTTTTATTACGGCGGCAAGTTATTTTTATCATTTGTATTGGAAACGTCATCTTCAGAATCTTCTTTAATTATCTAAATAACACTAACCCGCTTGATGATTTAACTATTTGTACCTCGTGAATAAGTAAGATTTATATGAGAGTAATTCAGTCTTTATTGCATATATCGACGTTTCAGCGAGATTAGAGCTGTTTTACGTGTACATCTCCTGTAGGCAATATAAACTTAAAATCATGATCTCCATTGTAAATTCTATTGAAACAGTTATTTTTACATTTGTATTGAAACGTCATTTTCATATGCTTATTTAATGATCTAATTACCAAAAGGCCCGATTGATGATTTATCTATTTGTACTTTGTTAATACAGTGGGTGAGATATTGATAAGGAGAGTAACCCTGTTTTTACTGCATATATAGACGTTTTAGCCGGATTAGAGCTATTTTACGTGTACATTTCCTTTAGGTAATATAAACCTAAAATCATGATCTCTATATTAAATTCTATTGAAAACACAGTTATTTTAATCAATTGCATTGGAAACGTCATTTTCATATGCTTTTAATGACCTAAATAACACGAAGCTCCGCTCGAAGCTCCGCTCGATAGTTTTAGCAAGTTACCTTGTATTTTGTTTTTAACTAAAAATCATCGAATTTAGCAATATTTTGACGTTTATCATCCCATTTTCTCTCATGTGATTTAAACCAAATATTGATGATTTAGGCAATCTTTCCCGTATTCTTTCTTTCAATGTTGTATAAAAAAAACATAAAATTAGCAGTATTTTGACGGTATAATATAAACTTAAAATCATGAACTCTATAGATTTCAATATAGATTTCTCTATATAGAACTCTATATAGATTTCTCATTCTATAGATTTAACACAGTTATTTTTATCATTTGTATTGTGAAACGTCATTTTCATATCTTCTTTAATTATCCTTAACATAAGCCCGACGTGATGATTTGAACTATGTTGTACTTCGAAATATAATACAGTGGGTGGATTGTATATGGAGAGATAATTCAGTCTTTCTTGCATATATCGACGGTTTCAGCCGAAGATTAGAGCTGTTTTACGTGTAACATCTCCTGTAGGCATATAAACTAAAATCATGGATCTCACATGTTAAATTATTGAAAACACAGTATTTTATCATTTGCATTGGAACCAGTCATTTTCATATACTTTTTATTGATCTAAATTACAACAAAGCTCCGCTCGAAGCTCCGCTCGATAGTTTTTAGCAAGTTACCTGTATTTTGTTTTTAACTAAAAATCATCGAAATTAG
>WNGS01131363.1:0-10901 GCA_020271785.1 Procambarus virginalis
ATTGAAAGCAAAGGTCAACAAATTGATTGAAACTGTGAATGCCAAGAAATCCGGACTCCACCTGCCAAAGGTTATTGGGGATATAAACCTGGATATGCGTATGGAAATGTCAAGACGCATAAGCCTGGAAACCCACTTCGGCCAATCATCAGCCAGATACCCACACCCACGTACAGACTGGTGAAACGACTCAATGGCTTACTGACTCCTTATGTCCCTTGCGCCTTCAGCCTGAAGTCCCCGAAGGAATTTGTTGACTTACTGCGGGAACACGGGCAACAGGGATAAGAGCCTCGTTGGACGTAGAATCACTGTTTACCAACGTACCTGTGGATGAAACAATCGGGATGATAATGGACCGAGTGTATCGTGATCCGGCTGTACTCCTCTTGACATACCAGAAAATATCCTGAGGAAACTACTCCAAGCTTGTACTAAGGAGGCACCCTTCTTGAGCCCGGATGGGCACATGTATAAGCAAGTAGATGGGGTCGCCATGGGTTCTCCCTATGTGTCCTGTTTGCGAACTTCTACATGGGTACTATCGAGAAAAAAGTCTTAGTCGACTTGAACTTGAAACCGGCCATATACTGCAGGTATGTTGACGACATTTTACACAGGTACCTGATGTCAGACATCTGCAGGAGCTGAAAGAGGCGTTTGAGCAGAATTCTGTGTTGTGTTTCACTTACGAGATGGAGAAGGATGGGAAGCTACCCTTTCTAGATGTAACAGTCATGGAAAGGAGCAGAGGTTTCCACACTGCAGTCTACACTAAGGAAACAAACATAGGAATGTGCCTAAATGCCAACAGTGACTGCCCAGACAGGTACAAGAGGAGTGTTGTTAACGCTTATGTCGACCGTGCTCTCAGCCACAGCTCAGAATGGAAGCAAGTCGACGAAGAACTCTGTAGGGTAAGGCAGGTCCTAGTCAACAACGGCTTCTCCAATGGTTTCATTGAAGACATCATAAGAAGGAAAGTGAAACGCCATGCAACCTCTGAAGAGACAACTAATACAACACCTATACCCCCAATTAGACTATTTTACAGGAACTTCTTCTCCACAGCTCATAAAACGGAGGAAAGGGTCCTGAAAGATATTGTTAATAGAAATGTTATCCCTACAGACAAAAGTCAGAAGATACAACTAACGATTTACTATAAAACCAAAAAAACGGCCAGCCTTCTCATGAGAAACTCTCCAGACACGGAGCAGAACGCTTTAAAAGAGATAAACGTCGTCTATGCCTTCAAATGCCTTCTTGGGGATTGTAAGCCTCAAAAAACTCAGTATATAGGCAAGACAACAACATCTCTTTCCAGGCGTTAACGATGCATAAGCAACAGGGCTCCATTAAGGAACATATATTCTTCCCACAATCAAACCATCACCAGAGAAATCTTAACAAACAACACAGAAATCATTGATAGATACAGCGACAGCAGGCGGCTTGACATCTGTGAGGCACTACACATCAAGAAGTCAACACCAGCAATCAACAGCCAATTAACGCACAACTATATTCTACCCACTTCAAGACTCCGCTCCAATATAGAAACATCAAGAAATATGGGCCAATAGGCCTTCTGCAGTTCTATTGGTACCCAACTTCTACTTCTACAAATCTATACCCCGTTTTCCATGTTCTGTGTTTCACCCCACTATTGTATTACATCACCTCACCCAAATGCAGGTATAAGAGCCAATGTTGTTTCATAAAGCATAAGTTGTGGGTAGATAAACTAAAGTCTTTGAAAATGTAATAAGTTTTACGAAACGCGCTCAAGTGTCGCGTCAGACTAAAATAAAATGAATTTTGGAGAATTGATTTTCATTACCGTCACCAGTAAAAGAAACATAAGGAAAATAGAGAAAATTCGTGTTAGAATTATTAATCTTACTTTTTCGGTCATATTTAATAATATATGTCTACAGGAAAGACTGCTACCAAAATATACCAATATATATATATATATATATATATATATTATATATATATATATTATATATATATATATATATATTTATATATATATATATATATATATATATATATATATATATAATATATATATAGGCAGAATAACCACATGAAAAAATAAAATGCTTAACGCGTTTTCGGCTAATTCGCCTTCATCAGAGCAAGTAGAATGAAGATGATGATGATCTTCATTCTACTTTGCTCTGATGAAGGCGAATTAGCCGAAAACGCGTTAAGCATTTCTATTTTTCACATGTGGTTATTCTGCATACTTGGATCAGTGTTTTTGTGATCATTGTTGCATATATATATATATATATAGATATATATATATATATATATATATATATATATATATATATATATATATATATATATATATATATATATATATATATATATATATATATATATATATATATATTATATTATATATATATATATATATATATATATATATATCACTAAGAACTCTTTGACCCGGCCAGGATTCGAACCCATGCCGTCCAGGATCACCCCTAAACGTACACAGTACCGTGACCACCGCACAATGATCGTCTATCATTGATCATTGGTGCGGTGGTCACGGTACTGTGTACGTTTAGGGGTGATCCTGGACGCATGGGTTCGAATCTTGGCCGGGTCAAAGAGTTCTTAGTGATATATATATATATATATATATATATATATATATATATATATATATATATATATATATATATATATATATATATATATATATGTAATGAGCTCAATGGTGTACTTGACTACATGGTCATGTAGGCTACTAATGTAGATACTGATGATTCTGAAATCATCAGAAGATATATGATTCTGATGTAAAATATAGATATGGTATGGAAACATTATATTCCTTAGATAATAATATGGATATGGTGAGTGGAATTTTCCATATCCCCTCCCCCCACGGCCACCACCTGCTGTGGGAAGCGCCCAAGGCCCCCCACCCCACGGTTTGGGGGGGGGGGCGAGGTTACTGCTGCTGCTGCTTGAGTAGTAACAGTGATGGAGCTGCATTTTCTCAAGCTTCCTAATTCACTTCTTGGGATGGAGATGGGATACCGGAGCTGCATGCACTACGACTGGTCTGACGTAGGTGGGGAACGGTCTCCTGACTACCTGCTTCACAAAGATTCCGTTGAAGAGATGGTGAGCTGTGACAGGAGTTACCTGGAGCTGCTTATGTCTCGCCAAACACACTCACACACACACACACACACACACACACACACACACACACACACACACACACACACACACACACACACACACACACACACATGTAGCGGAACACTCCACTAGCCAGCTGCTGGAAGGGAAAAGATCAGTGGTAGCTGTGGGTATTAAAGAGCAGGATGAAAGGGGAAAACCAGGAAACCACAGCTCCCAGCACATCATCCCCAGAGCGAGAGGGGGAACCACAGCCAGCTACCCCAGTAACACCAGCGGGGAGGGCAACCCCACCACCTCCTCTGCATAGAAACCCCCTTACCCCAAACCCTCCCTGCCCCACTCAAATACTCAGCCAAATCTCCCTCTCCTCACACCCAATCCCCACCCTTCTACCCCTCCCCTCCTCCCGCCGAGTCCCCCTCCCCCTCTTTCCTTCCTGTCCTCCCTCTCCTTTCACCCCATACCCTCCCTGTCCCTCCCCCTTCACTTGATCCCCCCACCCCTCATCCCAGTATCCTCTGCAACCCTGTTATTCACCTCACAAATCCTCACACCCATGGAACAGCTTCCCCACCAGCAGAACACTCACCAAGGAGGAGATTAGAGAAGGGACAGAAGAAAGTGAGCCTCAAGGCAATGTACACTAACATAAATGGAATTACAAATAAAGCAAATGAACTTGGAGAATGGGTACTAGAGGAAAACCCAGACATAATAGCTCTCACAGAAACAAAGCTAACAAAAACCATAACAAATGCAGTGTTCCCACAGGACTATTATGTTATGAGGAAAGAGAGGGAAGGAAGAGGTGGTGGTGGTGTAGCCCTGCTGGTAAGAAAAGGCTGGGATTTTGAGGAGTTGGTTGTTCAGGGCTGTGAAGGTTTCAGTGACTACATAGCAGGTACCATAACAACTGGAGGGAAAAAAATTATAGTCGTAGTCATATATAATCCTCCACCAAATGACAGAAGACCCAGACAGGAATATGATAGAAACAACATGGCCACCATTAACATAATAGAAAGAGCAGCTTCTGTTGCTAGCAGGAATGGATCTGAACTATTAATCATGGGAGACTTCAGCCAGAGGAAGATAGATTGGGAGAACAGAGACCCACATGGAGGACCAGAAACATGGAGAACTAAGCTGCTGGACGTGGCAACAAGAAACTTTCTAAGCCAGTACATTAAGGAAACAACAAGAATGAGAGGAGAAGTTGAACCAGCAAGGGTTGATCTGATATTTACCCTAAATGAGTGGGATATAAGGGAAGTCAAGATGGAAGCACCCTTGGGAATGAGTGATCACAGTGTACTGAACTTTGAGTACCTGGTAGAGCTAGGAATTATCTCCCCCAAAAAGAACTAGGAAGCAAAAGGCTGGCATACCGAAAGGGAAATTATGAGGAGATGAGAAGCTTCCTAAGGGAAATACCTTGGGACACAGACCTCAGAGCTAAGTCTGTACAAGATATGATGGACTATGTCACCCAAAATTGTGAGGAGGCAGTAAATAGGTTCATCCCGGCCCAAAAGGAAAAATCCGAGAAGCAAAAGAAGAATCCATGGTATAATAGGACATGTATGGAAGCAAAGAAACTGAACAAAAGGGCGTGGAGGAACTTCCGGAATAACTGAACGCCAGAAAGCAGAGAGAGATACCAGAGAACCAGGAATGAGTACGTCAGGGTGAGAAGAGAAGCAGAGAAAAGTTATGAAAATGATATAGCAAACAAAGCCAAGACTGAACCAAAGCTACTCCACAGTCACATCAGAAGGAAAACAACAGTGAAAGAACAGGTAGTGAAACTTAGAAAAGGCGAGGACAGGTATACAGAGAATGACAAAGAGCCTGACTGGCTTAATAGAATTCTATGACCAGGTGACAAAGATTAAGCAAGAAAGAGAGGGCTGGGCGGCCTGCATTTTCTTGGATTGTCGGAAAGCCTTTGACACAGTACCGCATAAGAGGCTGGTACATAAGCTGGAGAGACAGGCAGGTGTAGCTGGTAAGGTGCTCCAGTGGATAAGGGAGTACCTAAGCAATAGCAAGCAGAGAGTTACGGTGAGAGGTGAGACCTCTGATTTGCGTGAAGTTACCAGTGGAGTCTCACAGGGCTCTGTACTCGGTCCTATCTTGTTTCTGATATATGTAAATGATCTCCCGGAGGGTATAGATTCATTTCTCAGAATGTTTGCGGACGATGGCAAAATTATGAGAAGGATTAAGACAGAAGAGGACTGTTTGAGGCTTCAAGAAGACCTAGACCAAAGCTGAAGGAATGGTCGAACAAATGGTTGTTAGAGTTTAACCCAACCAAATATAATGTAATGAAGATAGGTGTAGGGAGCAGGAGGCCAGATACAAGGTATCATCTGGGAGAGGAAATTCTTCAGGAGTCAGAGAAAGAAAAAGACTTGGGGGTTGATATCACGCCAGACCTGTCTCCTGCAGCCCATATCAAGAGGATAACATCAGCGGCATATGCCAGGCTGGCCAACATACGAACGGCATTCAGAAACCTGTCTAAAGAATCATTCAGAACATTGTATACCACATATGACGGCCAATCCTGGGGTATGAAGCCCCAGCATGGAGTCCATATCTAGTCAAGGATAAGACTAAACTGGAAAAGGTTCAAAGGTTTGCCACCAGACTAGTACCCGAGCTGAGAGATATGAGCTACGAGGAGAGACTATGGGAATTAAACCTCACTTCGCTGGAAGACAGAAGAGTTAGGGGGGACATGATCACCACATTCAAGATTCTGAAGGGAATTGATAGGGTAGATAAAGACAGGTTATTTAACACAAGGGGCACACGCACAAGGGGACACAGGTGGAAACTGAGCGACCAAATGAGCCACAGAGATATAAGAAAGAAGTTTTTTTTAGTGTCAGAGTGGTTGACAAATGGAATGCATTAGGCAGTGATGTGGTGGAGGCTGACTCCATACACAGTTTCACGTGTAGATATGATAGAGCCCAATAGGCTCAGGAACCTGTACACCTGTTGATTGATGGTTGAGAGGCGGGACCAAAGAGCCAGAGCTCAACCCCCGCAAGCACAATTAGGTAAGTACACACACACACACGGCTCAATGTGCGTTGTGAAGTGACCGTAACCCAGTGCTATTGGTTGGTAGCAAGTGACGTCACTACTGGCCCGACCTGTGACGTCACCCGTGGCCCGACCTGTGACGTCACCCGTGGCCCGACCTGTGACGTCACCTGTGGCCCGACCTGTGACATCACCCGTGGCCCGACCTGTGATGTCACCAGTGGGCCCGACCTGTGACGTCACAAGTGGCCCGACCTGTGACGTCACCAGTGGACCGACCTGTGATGGAAATTTCTAACACTGATACATTACTATTGTATCATAATACATCACTATTGTATGCTAAGTACAGTAACTATTAACTCTACTAACTGTGGTGCTAACATAAATTAATATTTCTTTATCTGTGCATTTATTGCTGAAATTCTCACGACATCGAGAGGCAGGATTGAGTCAGATGTTGCAACCCGTCCTCGCAAATTCATATAGTCAATTTTGACTTAATAAATAAGTGCATAGGTGACATACTTAACATAATAGTTTCCCTTGAAAATCTTCATAGAAAACACCGACCTTACCTAACCTACTTAGTATGTTAAGATAAGCATCATATTGCTTCATAATTACAATTATTACCTAACCTATACCTATAATAGGTTAAGTAACAATTGTAATTACGAAGCTATAAGATGCTTATTTTAACATACTAAGTAGGTTAGGTAAGGTCGGTGTTTTCTATGAAGATTTTCAAGGGAAACTATTATGTTTAGTATGTCACCTATGCAGGTAACTAATAAGTCAATATTGACTATACGAATTTGCGAGGACGGATTGGATAATGTCTATCTAAACATATTTATTACCAATATGTTAGAGAATTGAATATGGTTCTCAAATTTTATCAGTATTCCGTACAATAATTAACTACGGATAATATAACTCCTAATGATCCAACAACCGAGAGTTATTAACTAAGATTATCACTAAATAACAGTTTTATCTGTTACATACGAACGCTATGGAGGAAATAGAAATTCTCTCCATTTCTCGATTAACACCATTTAACGAGAATATCGATATTATTTAATTCCCTTCAATTGCAACCCTGTTTTCATTAACGCATTACGTAAAGTTATTACGCAAAAAGAATAAGAACATAAGAACAAAGGCAACTGCAGAAGGCCTATTGGCCCATACGAGGCAGCTCCTATTTATAACCACCCAATCCCGCTCATATACATGTCCAACCCAAGCTTGAAACAATCGAGGGACCCCACCTCCACAATGCTACACGGCAATTGGTTCCACAAATCAACAACCCTGTTACTGAACCAGTATTTACCCAAGTCTTTCCTAAATCTAAACTTATCTAATTTATACCCATTGTTTCGTGTTCTGTCTTGTGTTGATACTTTTAATACCTTATTAATATCCCCACCCTTCTTGTTCCGTAGTTGGAGACAACGGCATAGTCGTGTTCCTATTCACTGGGATTTTTGTAACTTCAGGAATAGGGTTTTCTGTTGTTTCAGCAATTGGTATTTCTGTAGTTCCAGAAATTGGGGTAGTCGTGTAGTTTTCTGACGGTGATTCCTTGTTTGAGTAGTTAAACAATCTCTTAAAATATGTTATCCATTTCCACCTTTGTTGTTCTGTAGATGGAGGTAATGATGTAGTTGTGTTGCTTTGCGATGATGATTTATTTGTCCATTTCTTATAAAAATTGTTTATGAATGATATCACCCTCGATAATAGGGTTGGCTTATTAGGGGGTAATGGGGTAGTTGTGCTGTTTTGCAGCGACAATACTTGGGGTAAAGGAACTCTTGAGTAGTATTTTTCTATTATCAATGGGAAAAGTGTTTTTCCAATATAGAATATAATTAAAATACCCCCTGTAATGCTCTTTTCTTCTTTTGAGTCCAGATTGTATGTTAAGGCCACAATTCCGTCCTGAGAAACAGTAATATTTTCATTCACGCTAGTGAAATCTTGTTTCACTAACGCTGCTACAGTCGCCAAGAAAACGCAAAGGACTATCTGAAATCTCATTGTGATTTGTAAATAACAGCAGCAAAATTATGTTCAGTATTGCTGAACATTTACAAAGAGTAGTCAATTCCAAGCCGTGCTAACGTGAGACCACTAAATGATTAATGAGCTATGGTGGCACGGGAATGAATAGCCTGTAAGTGAATCTTCTGTCTGTTACTAGATTCTATTACGAATGCGTGAGGAGGGCTGAGGGAGACGGAGGCGTGGAGACGCCACTTCATGGAGACGGAGGCGTGGAGACGCCACTTCATGGAGACGGAAGCGTGGAGACGCCACTTCATGGAGACGGAGGCGTGGAGACGCCACTTCATGGAGACGGAGGCGTGGAGACGCCACTTCGGATTGAGATGGAGTTGACCCTGAGCAGCCGTGGAGTGCGGACGTGTCCCTCCGTGACTGCTGGGGTAGTTAGCTGTCTGGTCGCCAGGTGGCGGGGCGTCGCTGCCCCCTTCCCCCCCCCAGTGTGTTGCCTGGCTGGCTGAGTGAGGACGTGGCAGGTGGTGACGTGGCGGACTTACCATGGGTGGTCCGCTTCCATCTATTAAGCGCGTAAACTCCGTGGGCCTGGAGTTCACTGGGCGTGCTGGATATCCGGAGGTGGCCGTGGTTCTGTGCGACTTGCTTCATGTCCCTGTGCTGGACGTAGACGGTATTGAGATTGTGACTGCCCATCGCGTTGTCGTCAAGCTTGTGACGGAGGAGGTGTACCGTGACTTCCTCGGTCGGTACGAGGGACGATCGTTGTCGATGCCGGGTGATGCCGGCTCGGTTTCCATATCAGACCGGAGTGGTGCGCTGACCTATGTCAGTGTGCATGGGGCGCCCCTGGAGTTTCCCGAGGATCTTCTTCGGCGTTACTTCCAGAGATATGGGCCGGTCGTCAGTGTGAGGGTCAACAAGATATCCTCTGGGAGGTTTGCCGGAAGACGGACGAACATTCGTACCTTGGGAATGCGCCTCAGGGCGGATATTCCATCTTCGGTCCGGCTTCTGGGGTACTACATCCGGGTGTACTATGCCCGACAGCCTCGGACCTGTTTCCGGTGTGGCTTGATGGGGCATCAGGCTGCCGGGTGCGATGCGGCTCCGGTTGCCCCTGTCAACCTCTTTAGGGAAGAAGATTTCCCTCCGCTTCCCCTGGACGAGGACTCCGGGGATGCGGCGACCGACCAGCTCGTTGATGCGGATCCCCCGCGTCCCCTGACGTTCCCCCGGATGTCACCGGCCCTCCTCAGGATGTTGCGATGCTATCGGTGGATCTTCGTGCTCCTGTCCCTGCTCCTGTTCCTGCTGCTCAAGTGGGCCTTTATGCTGCGCCTTCCTCACCGCCTGATCACCTGTCTTCAGCTGCTGCGCCTGGCCCTGCATCCTCGCCTCAGATCCCGGCTGTGATGGGTGCTGAGGTGGCTGTGAGGTCCCCGGTTGTGTGTGGTCCGGTTCCCCCTATGGTCGAGGCTGCTGCCGTTTGGCGGCGGACGTCAGTTCGTCCGGCTCGTAGTGCCCATGTTTCTGGGTCGGCTTCCGGCTCTGACGATATCAGGCCGGTGCCCAAACGATCCAGGCTTTCGTCGACTCCCTGGGCTGATGTTGGGGACTTTAGTGACTGTGAGGACTCGGGTGTGGAGGGAGTGGTTCCGGGTACGTTGCAGGCTCCACAGTTAGTGATGGCGGACGTCCATGCGCCTGATGACGTTGGTGTTAGTGTCTCGGGTGTGCCTGCTGTTCCCTCTCCGCCAGGGGCCTCTCCGCGGTGGGGAGTGGTGGCCTCCGCTGCCGGAGTGGGTGGGGATGGTGGGTCTGGGCGTGGCCTGGTGGTGACCTTACGGAAAGACGTGCGCGGTTCGGTTCCCCCGCGGTCGTACGGTGGTGTGCCCGTGGGTGCTGGTGCCCCTGTGGTGGTGCCTTCTCCCACGCTCCCTCCTCGGCGGTTGACAGTTGGGCTTCCGGACGGGCGGCCGAGGTCTGTGATGCCATCGGGTCACTGGTCGCGGATTGCTGAGATACCTTTCGGCGATGAGGTGTGGGACCATGTACCGGTCACTCGGTTCCGGTGCGATACGGTTTGGGTGCCAAGTTTGCAGGTGTTTGTGGCCAACGTCCCGGATCAGATGGCGTCCCCAGTGGATGGTCAGGACCCTTGGCAGTGGTTACTTTGGGAGGCGTACAATATACGCTTCAATCGGGACGCGTATCCGCGCAAATATGAGTGATTCTATTCTTATGTGCTGTGTGCCCTTCAGGCTGTTTTGTATGCCTTCTGGTAGTTTGTGCCCGTGCCTCTCCGTTTTGGTTTGTGGAGGAGCGGGTGTTTGGGTGTGTGTGTGCTTGGCTTTCATGTCTTACCTTTCATGTTGTTACCGTGCCCTTTTGTGTTATTTATTCTATGCTTACGTGTTTAGAGTTTTTTGTTTTGAATTTGGGTAGCTTAGGGTGTGGTGTATGTTATTATTGCATTTTTGTAGTACTTCCGTTTTGTTCATTTGTTTTGTTTTCGGTCCTTTCGTCCTTCCGGCCGGTGTTTGGTTTTTGTTGTTGTGTAACGATGGTTTTTCTTTTGATTGCGTTTATCCATCTTGATTTTTTTGGTTTATACTGTACTGTTTGAC
>WNGS01131365.1:0-11213 GCA_020271785.1 Procambarus virginalis
AAATAGAGTTTTGCTTCATACATACCTGCTCCTGTACTTCTCTATTTTTCCACATTCTCTACGCTAAATATAACTTTCTAAGTTTTTAACAGGAACCAGATTTCATCTGTGTGTCCCAGCTCACGTTGCTGTTGATATCTCGTGTGAACAATTTAGTTTATTCTCCTCTGTACTTCCCCCTTTTGTACTTTTTTGTCACTATCATATCCCCCGTTCCCTCCATTTTCTAGTGTCGTCAGGCTCATTTCCTCAGCCGCTCCTCATACTCCATCCCTCCGAACCCCCGGACGAACCTCGTCGAAATTTCTGAACCTTTTCCAGTTTCCTTATGTGTTGCTTCAGGTGGTGGCTCCATGATGTGGGTAGCCATACTCCTAAAACTCTGGCCTCACGTAGCAGTGTAAAGAGCCCTAAAAACCTCCTTAATAAGTTTTCAGAATGATGTTTTAACTTTTGCCAGAAGAGAGTACGCTGCTGTCGTCATTTTCCGATTTATATGCTTCAGTATTTAGATTTGGTGTTACGTCCAAACCCAGGTCTCTACACACCACGTAACTACAACTCTATGTAGGTCTGGTTTACCCCCTCTACTTGTGTACTTCCACCATTTTATGGTGTAGTAGTTCTCCCGCGACAACCCAAGTTATCTCCGTGTTTCGCATATCTTTACTCTGCTTTTGGTGTTGACAACTCACACAGGATGGCGCATGTGTGCGTCTGGAGACTATGGCGCGCGAAAACGGTGTTTCAAGGTCCTCGGGCCTGTGTGTGGTGCTAGCGCAGGCAGCTCTGGTACAACGCCCGCACGCCTAACTGCACGCCTAACTCGTCATGCTGCTCGAAGTGTGCCGTGGGGGTGGGGTTCAAAGGTCACAATTGCGACATCGTGATACACTCTACATACTACAGACCTTCAATTCTCGGTTATTCATGACACTTGTATGTGTTTTTTAAACTAAGATGGAACCTAAAGATTGAGTGGTGGCGCGCAGGACTGAGGGCCTGTGATCGGTCACGCGGCGTTGTTTTTCCACTTCTGTTACGTCGTATGCAGGACCCCCAGGGACACACACTCTCTCATCCCGGGCTGCGGACTTCTGCGAGACTCCGTGGGCCGGTGGGGACATACGCGAGCTGGTGCCCCGCCGCTGTCTGGGTGTCTCTGCGTCGGTACTCCCGCCGCTGCCTCTCAACTTTGAGTCGCCACAGACTCGAGCATCCAGCCCTGGTGTCACGGCGTTAGCTTCATATCATTGCAACACACAGGTTTGTTTCTGTGCAGCAGCTCAAGATCAATATGCGCAGCTGGCACCGTCGCGGTCGCGTATAGTGCTCTGACATCTTGCGGTATTATCTTTTCACTTGTAGCACACTTTGCTTAACACAAGTGAGGAGCTTACCAGCTTTTTTTAGGCATGAGTTAACGCCTGTGCCCCAAGCAGCAGCCCGTGGGGCGCTGTTCAAACAGGGGTTGTGGTTTTACATATGACTCTAATTTTCTTGTGTGGCTACATATCTTGTCAAGTAATGAGTCGGTGAGAGGGATATGGAGAATCGCTCTATGTGTGTAATCATGTAGAACTCTGAGGAAGTCTTCCAGAATTGCTGCTCGCGGGACCTGTCCCACTGCTGATTACTGCGTCTGTAATACTCAATACTTTGCTGCGTCAACCCCCGAGCACCTACGGGCGTCGAAAGGGGGACACCTACAGCATCCAAGTCAAACAATTTTTTGTCCCATGCGTGCCCTACCTGCGAGCACAACGACATTTCCCGTTGGTGGATCAGTGAATGTCAACAAAGACCGATGTCCAGATGCGGCACCGCTGAGTGCCATTGTCGCTGTGCCTTCTGTAGGATCTCAGTTTTTTAAAGAGAAGGACTTATTTCCAAAAAGACAAAAATTTGCCATCCCCGACCCCCCACTTCCCCCCCCCTCCAGCGCCCTATTCTTTTTTTGTTCCCTATATTGACTGGCGGGGGAAGGGGGGAGCCACCCCTTCATCTAAGAGTGATGGAGTGCTCCATCTAGTTTTATTAAATAAATAATCTATTTGGCAGCGAACGGTCGTGTACGAGGCTAATATTCTTTCACCATATTTTTCTCTTGTCCGTTACCGTAATTACTTATTAGAGGAGTGAAATGAATCGATACATACGCCTTAGTAAGTTTGTCTAACAGAGCTGGGCCAATATTGGCTCCACCTGCTTACTCTTTCCAGAGGTCATGATGATTTTCCTTTTGTAGACGGCGAGGCTTTCTCTTACGCACGGTGTGCATATATTGTACCGGGAATCGCACCACTGTGCTTCAGGTTCATCCTGCTTGTCTCGTGTAACTCGATTTCCCATCTTACCCTCTGTCTCTCGACAGTCACGCGTGATATATCCTACACAGAGCCGTATCGACAGTCGGGTGATACTGCCGTGGGCGACACTGTGTGGATGAGACGGCCCAGCCTGCCGTAAACTGTTCTTTATCATGATCAGATTACTGTGCTATACGCGTTTGTGCGTGAGTGTGTGTACGTGTGACTAACAGTTTGTGTGTGTGGGTGGGGGCCAAAGGGGACAACTGTTTACGAATGCGGCATGAAACATCGGCCGATATATCAAGTTCAGTGGCGGAACTGTGAGTGCGTGCTAATCCCTAAAAGTAAAAAGCCACTAGACTCGGATTCTCTTCTTGTTGTCAGTGACCCGAATGACAGAGTAGGGTCCCGGCGGATGGTCCATGCAAAGAATCTTGGCCCAGGTAGGGAGAGTACTGAGTTCCAGCTCTGATGCAGTCTTTTGACTACCAGTACCAATAGATATCAGCATATAATCGACACCCACATAAGCTGTTGACAGGCTATACCAATGCAAATAATTAGTCACACGCTAAGAAAGTCTCCTTCACAATGGGGTCGTATAATGAGGCTCAGATAATGAGACGATATATTGAGGCTGTTTCCTGTAATTCTCCCGGAGTCTTATTGGTTCACTCGCTTGATCGAGTGCACAATGTGTGATGATGCTACAGCGGTGTGCAAATCACTTGACCGTGTGATGGTCCAGATGCTTACACTGGCTTGTTACAAATAGAAGCTACCACTGGCTGTGTGATGCAGACGCAACACTGAGCTGTTTGATTGCCAGAACAACACTGGGAGCCTGTTTACTGAGAGCACAAACACTGTAGTTGTGATACTAAGAACCAACTCTCACGTGGCTGTATGATACTCATTACCAACCACTGCTCAGTCGTCACGATACTAGACCATACGACTGGTCTGTAGGTAACACCTATCGCAACTACGATGTGCGGGCAAGAATCATGTGCACTCCAAGACAAACACCGGTGACTAGTCCGAATACACCAAACCACCACTATGCTGTGTCTGTGATAGACGAGAGACCGAACCAGCACTTGGGCAGATGTGAACTACACCAACACTAGCTGTGTGATACTAGACCAACACTGGCTGTGTGATACTAGAGCAACACAGGCTGTGTGATACTATACCAACACTGGTAGTGTGATACTAGACCAACACTGGAAGTGTGATACTAGACCAACACAGGCTGTGTGATACTATACCAACACTGGTAGTGTGATACTAGACCAACACTGGCAGTTGTGATACTAGAACTCTCAAACACGGGCATTGTGATACAGACCACACTGGCAGTATGATACAAGACCAACACTGGCTGTGTGATACTAGACTAACACTGGCAGTGTGATACTAACCAACAATCAGGCTGTGTGATACGAACAACACCAGGCTGTGTGTACTATACCAACCTTTGGTCTGTGTGATCTAGAGCAACACTGGCTGCTGTGAATACTAGAACCACCACTGGCAAGTGTGATACTAGAACCAACACTGGCAGATGATACTAGACCAACACTGCTGTTGTGATACTAAGAACCAACACTTGGCTGTGTTGATACTAGACCAACACGGCTGTTTAACTAGACCAACAACACTGGCACTTGCATGACTTACTACCAAACATACTTATGAATATCATTGATAAACTAGCAAACCCAGCTCCAGAATAATTATCTTCCTTAGAGATTTCAATTACCGAGTCTAAGATGTAGAATGGTAAACACAAATATAATAGCAGAGGGATGACCCGGAAACTAACCAGCCACAGTCAGAGAACTTTTGAGATTCTGTCACAAAATCTCGCTCAATCAACATATTACAGATCCAACTAGGAATGAAAATACACTAGACCTGTTATTTCACAAACAATGATGAACTAATCAGAGACATCACATCTCAGATACTTCATACTCAAGACCATAAGTCCATTGAAGTGCGACTAGCATAAATACCTGTAGTAGATCTAAGAACGACCCAACAAGCGAGAAGGAATATTCAATCAATTCATTTCAACAATAAGGTTGACTGGGAAAAAATAAATGTAGACCTTTCAACCATTCAATGGGAGACGGTCTTAAGCGACAAAACTCCCACACAGGGAATAGCTCAACTGACAGCTGAAGCTTACAAGGTCTGCTTGAAGCACGTGCCGGTGAGGAGGGGCAGAAAGAGGAACACTCTAGAAAGAGAACGCAGACGACTGTACAGGAGAAGGAAAAAAATACGGAAATGCTTCGGCAGACACAACTATCACAAGCAAGGAAAATAAGCCTAAGCAGGGAGATCGAAGAAATCGAACAAACGTTGAAGCGATCATATGAGTCTGAGGAAATGGAATTGGAACAGAGAGCTATACAAGAGATAAGGAAAAATCCGAAATATTTTTTCACATACGCTAAATCAAATCCAAAACCTCGACCAGTATTGGACCGTTAATTACAAATGAAGGTACGTACACAGAGGACAACAAAGAGATTAGTGAAATTCTAAGAAGCCAGTATGAGGCTATGTTTAGCACACCAATTAACAACATGAAAGTTGATGACCCAGACAGCTTCTTTATGAATGACATTCAAGCTGCAGATAATATAACGGATATACCACAAACTCGGAAGACTTTG
The DNA here is from genome assembly GCA_020271785.1 of Procambarus virginalis. Classification (NCBI taxonomy): domain Eukaryota; kingdom Metazoa; phylum Arthropoda; class Malacostraca; order Decapoda; family Cambaridae; genus Procambarus; species Procambarus virginalis. The sequence continues at coordinate 5,003 of WNGS01131365.1, forward strand.
AAAGAGAAATTGACAATATGCCCATGCACTCAGCCCCTGGGCCTGACTCATGGAATTCAATATTCATAAAGAAATGTAAAGTACCAGTAGCGAGAGCACTCAGCGTAATATGGAGAAAGAGCCTGGATACAGGGGAGATACCAGCAGCACTTAAATCTGCAGATATAGCTCCGTTGCACAAGGGGGGAGTAAAGCCTTGGCAAAAAATTATAGGCCAGTTGCACTAACATCACACATAATAAAAGTGTTTGAAAGAGTGATTAGGAATCAAATTTCTAGTTTTATGGAAAACAATGAATTGCACAATCCAGGACAACATGGATTTAGAGCGGGAAGATCCTGTCTGTCACAGTTACTCAACCACTATGACAAAATCACAGAAGCCCTAGAAGAAAAGCAAAATGCAGATGTTGTATACACAGACTTTGCAAAGGCTTTCGACAAATGTGACCATGGGGTGATAGCTCACAAATGAGGTCAATGGGAATAACTGGAAAAGTAGGACGCTGGATACTCAATTTCCTGTCGAACAGAACACAAAGAGTAACAGTCAATCAGATAAAATCGAGTCCAAGCGATGTTAAAAGCTCTGTACCTCAAGGTACAGTCCTTGCACCGCTACTGTTCCTTATTCTCATATCTGATATAGACAAAAATACACGTCACAGCTTCGTGTCATCCTTCGCAGATGACACAAAAATCAGCATGAAAATTACCTCTGCTGAAGACATTGAAAAACTACAAACAGATGTCAACAAAGTTTTCGATTGGGCAGCAGAAAATAATATGATGTTTAACAGTGATAAATTTCAGGTACTCAGGTACGGCAAAAATGAGGATCTGAAACATAATACAGGGTACAAAACACAATCAAATCTTCCCATAGTAGAAAAACAGCATGTCAAGGATTTGGGAATAATGATGTCCGACGATCTAACGTTTAGGGAGCATAACCAAGCAAATATCGCATCAGCCAGAAAAATGATCGGATGGATTACGAGAACTTTCAAATCCAGGGATCCCATCACAATGGTTGTACTCTTCAAGTCACTTGTGTTGTCCCGTCTCGAATACTGCTCAGTACTCACTTCCCCCTTCAGAGCAGGAGAGATTGCTGAAATAGAGGGAATACAGAGAACATATACGGCACGCATAGACGAGATAAAACACCTAAATTATTGGGATCGTCTCAAAGCTCTCCAAATGTACTCTCTAGAAAGGAGACGAGAGAGATACCAAATAATATACACGTGGAAAATACTGGAGGGCCAGGTCCCAAATCTACACAGTAAAATAACAACGTACTGGAGTGAACGATATGGAAGAAAATGCAAGATTGACCAGTGAAGAGCAGAGGTGCCATAGGCACAATCAGAGAACACTGTATAAACATCAGAGGTCCGCGGTTGTTCAACGTCCTCCCAGCGACTATAAGAAATATTGCCGGAACAACCGTGGACATCTTCAAGAGAAAACTGGACTGTTTCCTAAGAGAAGTCCCGGATCAGCCGGGCTGTGGTGGGTATGTGGCTCTGCGGGCCGCTCCAAGCAACAGCCTGGTGGATCAAACTCTCACAAGTCGAGCCTGGCCTCGGGCCGGGCTTGGGGAGTAGAAGAACTCCCAGAACCCCATCAACCAGGTATCAACCAGGTATCAACCAGGTGTGTGAGCAATGCCTCAACACTGGCCAGTGTGATACTAGACCCAAACACGGCTGGTGGCTAGACAACACAGGCGTGTGATACAGACAACACTGGTGTGTGATACTAGACAACACAGGCTGGTGGTACTAGACCAACACTGGTGTGTGATACTAGACCAACACTGGCAGTGTGATACTAGACCAACACTGGCTGTGTGATACTAGACCAACACTGGCTGTGTGATACTAGACCAACACTGGCAGTTTGATACTAGACCAACACTGGTAGTGTGATACTAGACCAACACAGGCTGTGTGATACTATACCAACACTGGTAGTGTGATACTAGACCAACACTGGCAGTGTGATACTAGACCAACACAGGCTGTGTGATACTAGACCAACACTGGCAGTGTGATACTAGACCAACACTGGCAGTGTGATACTAGACCAACACAGGCTGTGTGATACTAGACCAACACAGGCTGTGTGATACTAGACCAACACTGGCTGTGTGATACTAGACCAACACTGGCAGTGTGATACTAGACCAACACTGCAGTGTGATACTAGACCAACACTGGCTGTGTGATACTAGACCAACACTGGCTGTGTGATACTAGACCAACACTGGCAGTGTGATACTAGACCAACACAGGCTGTGTGATACTAGACCAACACAGGCTGTGTGATACTAGACCAACACGGCAGTGTGATACTAGACCAACACTGGCAGTGTGATACTAGACCAACATGGCAGTGTGATACTAGACCAACACTGGCTGTGTGATACTAGACCAACACAGGCTGTGTGGTACTAGACCAACACAGGCTGTGTGTACTAGACAACACTGCAGTGTGATACTAGACCAACACAGGCTGTGTGATACTAGACCAACACTGGCTGTGTGATACTAGACCAACACTGGCAGTGTGATACTAGACCAACACAGGCAGTGTGATACTAGACCAACACAGGCTGTGTGATACTAGACCAACACTGGCAGTGTGATACTAGACCAAACAGGCTGTGTGATACTAGCATTTAGATAAGTGAAGAAAGGAGATCTTGGGAGGAAATATAAAGGAAGTTGTGTGCTACTGAAGAGTTTCCTAAATTCAGACAGTGAGTGTAAATCCTTCCCCGATGGCTTTCTCCCTGTCAGAGTGGCCATGATAATCCAGGATGGAGTCAGCTGGCCCATCTCGGCCCACCACGGCCCTCCCTGGCCCACCTCGGCCATCTGGAAGGCTGCCAAACGGCCGTTTCCACTTGCTTTTGATTCAAATGCGGACTTGAATATCCATTCTCATGAAGCTAATGGCCGCCGACCCCTGCATTCTCCTCCGACATTGGTCTCCTGCCCCTCCCCCCCCATCTCTACCCCCTCAGCCAGCCCTCAGCCAGCCCTCAGCCAGCCCTCAGCCAGCCCTCAAGCAGTGTTTTTGCTGGGTGTATCTTCTAGCTGTCTCTACAGAATGTATCAGAGGTTGCGGACCAGAGACTTGGGGCATGCCTCACCCAACCTTGCCATGATTGCTGTGGGGAACGAGCCCATCATGGCAGGGGTCAGAGTTACACAGCTGGGACCAACGACTTAGCTACCATTGTTCCTTTCCCATAGCTCTTGGTAGGCCTTAAACACCAGTTGCCCTTAGCAGAGCGAAGTCATTTTGATGATCGCTCATTGACAAGCCGCAGGTGGTCTAATGACTCATTGATGGTGACGATGAGTCACAATAACATGGCTGAAGATGTGATGAGCAGATCGGGAGATGAGGAGACGTTTCGGTCCGGCCTAGACCATCTTAAACTTGATAATGTCGTCCCTTTATCTTCTGATGAATGGTGAGAGCAAGGAACCACCAGGTACCCCATCATCTGTGTGTGTGTGTGTGTGTTGTGTGTGTGTGTGTGTGTGGGTGTGTGTGTGTGTGTGGGTGTGTGTGTGTGCGCGTGCGCGCTCAGTTTAAGACACAACAATGGATGCCAGTCCACATTTATCCTTGCTCTGCCCGAAACGCTTTGCGTAATAGTGGCTAGGCATTGTATGTACTACCTCTATCTATAAAATCTATCAATTTTTATATCACCTCCTGTATGTATGTACTTTACCTCAATAAACATTTGAATTTGAATAAATCACGCGAGTGAACCTTTTCCTACGTTTTCAGGTAACCACAACAACACACAATTACCTCGTGTTCTCAAGTGAACCCAAAGCCTGAAATATTATCACACAATGAAGGGGAGTCTATACCCTATGAATCTAAAACATTAAACCGTATATTAAGGTCAATTTTACGACATTGGGCAATAACTTAACCCAAATGATGCACTATTTCGCATTATTTAGTATCTAAAGTATCTAATCTCCTTTTAGTATCTATTTCACGTGGTAAATAATTCAGCAACACATCAATATAAAAGCTTTTGGCAATCATGGGCATAGCTCAACTCAGTGAAGAAATGCCCAAGACAGACCATCGGAACATTATCCTAACACAGTGCACAGTTACAGCCACAACAGACCACTGGAACATTATCTAACACAGTGCACAGTTACAGCCACAACAGACCACTGGAACATTATCTAACACAGTGCACAGTTACAGCCACAACAGACCACTGGAACATTATCTAACACAGTGCACAGTTACAGCCACAACAGACCACTGGAACATTATCTAACACAGTGCACAGTTACACCACAACAGACCACTGGAACATTATCTAACACAGTGCACAGTTACAGCCACAACAGACCACTGGAACATTATCTAACACAGTGCACAGTTACAGCCACAACAGACCACTGGACACTTATCTAACACAGTGCACAGTTACAGCCACAACAGACCACTGGAACATTATCTAACACAGTGCACAGTTACAACACAACAGACCACTGGAACATTATCTAACACAGTGCACAGTTACAAACCCAATTAAGATTTCAACTTAGATTCAACAGAGCAGAAGAAGTTGTTAAACACATGGGGACAAAATCTTACTGAAGCGACCATACGAGTCATAAATACTCATACTCCGCCAAGTAAAACAGAAACAAGCAACACTTAGTGGGCCAGCCAGAGGCTTAGGGCCCGCCCAGTGGGCCAGCCAGAGGCTTAGGGCCCGCCCAGTGGGCCAGCCAGAGGCTTAGGGCCCGCCCAGTGGGCCAGCCAGAGGCTTAGGGCCCGCCCAGTGGGCCAGCCAGAGGCTTAGGGCCCGCCCAGTGGGCCAGCCAGAGGCTTAGGGCCGCCCAGTGGGCCAGCCAGAGGCTTAGGGCCCGCCCAGTGGGCCAGCCAGAGGCTTAGGGCCCGCCCAGTGGGCCAGCCAGAGGCTTAGGCCCGCCCAGTGGGCCAGCCAGAGGCTTAGGGCCCGCCAGTGGGCCAGCCAGAGGCTTAGGGCCCGCCCAGTGGGCCAGCCAGAGGCTTAGGGCCGCCCAGTGGGCCAGCCAGAGGCTTAGGGCCCGCCCAGTGGCCAGCCAGAGGCTTAGGGCCCGCCCAGTGGGCCAGCCAGAGGCTTAGGGCCCGCCCAGTGGCCAGCCAGAGGCTTAGGGCCCGCCCAGTGGGCCAGCCAGAGGCTTAGGGCCCGCCCAGTGGGCCAGCCAGAGGCTTAGGGCCCCCCAGTGGGCCAGCCAGAGGGGGCCGCCCAGTGGGCCAGCCAGAGGCTTAGGGCCCGCCCAGTGGGCCAGCCAGAGGCTTAGGGCCCGCCCAGTGGGCCAGCCAGAGGCTTAGGGCCCGCCCAGTGGGCCAGCCAGAGGCTTAGGGCCCGCCCGGGCCAGCCAGAGGCTTAGGGCCCGCCCAGTGGGCCAGCCAGAGGCTTAGGGCCCGCCCAGTGGGCCAGCCAGAGGCTTAGGGCCCGCCCAGTGGGCCAGCCAGAGGCTTAGGGCCCGCCCAGTGGGCCAGCCAGAGGCTTAGGGCCCGCCCAGTGGGCCAGCCAGAGGCTTAGGGCCCGCCCAGTGGGCCAGCCAGAGCTTAGGGCCCGCCCAGTGGGCCAGCCAGAGGCTTAGGGCCCGCCCAGTGGGCCAGCCAGAGGCTTAGGCCCGCCCAGTGGCCAGCCAGAGGCTTAGGGCCCGCCCAGTGGGCCAGCCAGAGGCTTAGGGCCCGCCCAGTGGGCCAGCCAGAGGCTTAGGGCCCGCCCAGGGCCAGCCAGAGGCTTAGGGCCCGCCCAGTGGGCCAGCCAGAGGCTTAGGGCCCGCCCAGTGGGCCAGCCAGAGGCTTAGGGCCCGCCCAGTGGGCCAGCCAGAGGCTTAGGGCCCGCCCAGTGGGCCAGCCAGAGGCTTAGGGCCCGCCCAGTGGGCCAGCCAGAGGCTTAGGGCCCGCCCAGTGGGCCAGCCAGAGGCTTAGGGCCCGCCCAGTGGGCCAGCCAGAGCTTAGGGCCCGCCCAGTGGGCCAGCCAGAGGCTTAGGGCCCGCCCAGTGGGCCAGCCAGAGGCTTAGGGCCCGCCCAGTGGGCCAGCCAGAGGCTTAGGGCCCGCCCAGTGGGCCAGCCAGAGGCTTGGCCCGCCCAGTGGGCCAGCCAGAGGCTTAGGGCCACGCAGGAATATCCCTGCAAAAAAAAT
>WNGS01131383.1:0-10332 GCA_020271785.1 Procambarus virginalis
GATCTTTCTCTCTGTTGTTTCATTAAGTACTTAACTCCTCCTATTCTGTATCCTGTGTTGGCTCCTATTCCCCCCCCTGCCTAGTTTTCATTACTTTGCATTTACTTGGGTTTGAACTTCAACAGCCATTTGTTGGACCATTCACTCAGTCTGTCTAGGTCATCCTGTCCTCCTACTATCGTCCCCGTTTCAATCCTCCTCATAATTTTGCATCATCGCAAACATTGAGAGAAACGATTCTATGCCCTCTGGGAGATCATTTACATATATCAGAAACAGTATAGGTCCAGGACTGACCCCTGCGGGCTCCACTCGTAACGTCTCGCCAATCTGAGACCTCACCCCTCACACTGACTCGTTTGTCTCCTGTTGCTTAGGTACTCTTGTATCCAACGGAGTACCTTCCCTTTCACTCCAGCCTGCATCTCTCCAGCTTTTTCACTAGCCTCTTGTGTGGCACTGTATCAAAGGCTTTGACAATCCAAAATATGCAGTCTGCCCACCCTTCTCTCTCTTGCCTTATTTTTGTTGCCTGGTCGTAGAATTCAAGTAACCCTGTGAGGCAGGACCTGCCATCCCTGATTCCATGTTGATGCTATGTTACAAAGTTCTTTCGCTACAGGTGCTCCACTAGTTTTCTTCGAACAATCTTCTCCATCAGCTTGCATGGTATGCAGGTTAGGGACACTGGCATGTAGTTCAGTGCCTCCTGTCTATCCCCTTCTTGTATATCGGGACTACGTTAGCTGTTTTCCAAATTTCTGGCAGTTCCCCTGTTGCCTGTGATTTGTTATACACTATGGAGAGTGGGAGGCACAGTTCTTCTGCTCCTTCCTTTAGTATCCAAGGGGAGATTCCATCTGGGCCTATAGCATTTGTCACATCCAACTCTAGTAAACACTTCCTTACTTCCCCGCTGGTAATCTCAAACTCTTCCAGTGGTTCCTGGTTAGCTATTCCCTCTCTTATCTCTGGGATTTCTCCTTGCTTTAAGGTGAAGACCTCTTGGAATTTCTTATTCAACTCCTCACACACTTCCTTGTCGTTTGTAGTGAATCCTTCTGCCTCTATCCTTAATTTCATAACCTGTTCCTTTACTGTTGTTTTTCTCCTGATGTGGCTATGCAGCAATTTAGGCTGAGTCTTTGCCTTGCTTGCGATGTCATTTTCGTATTGTCTTTCTGCCTCTCTTCTCATTCTGACATATTCGTTCCTGGCATTCTGGTATCTTTCTCTGCTCTCCAGTGTCCTGTTATTCCTATAGTTTCTCCATGCCCTTTTACTTTGTTGCTTAGCTAGCAACAAAGCTGTCCTTGTGTGTGTGTGTGTGTGTGTGTGTGTGTGTGTGTGTGTGTGTGTGTGTGTGTGTGTGTGTGTGTGTGTGTGAAAATATTATAGATGCTTCGGGTGCAATTTTAAAATCTCTCAATCTCTCTCTCTCTCTCTCTTAAACTAAGACTAGGGTTCACTTATCCTACTTTCTCTCAACTTAAAGAAGCTGTCCTTGTCTACCCTGTCTATCTTATCCTAAGTATCTTGTATGTTGCGATCATATTTCTATTTCTTCTCTCATCGAAGGTTGTGAGGTCTAGTTCCGTCAGCCTATCCTCATAACTTGACTCTCTTTGCTCTGCAACTAGTCAAGTTGCAAACCTCTTCACTTGATGAATATGGCTACCCCACCGGTGCTGCATATTCCAGTATTGGTCTGACAGATGTTGTGTTGACTGCATTCAAGAAGTCCTGATTTATAGGTTTCTAAACCATGTTTTTATATTTGTAAACATATCATATGCTGCCGATGTTATCCTGTTTGTGTCTAGTCGGCGTTCAATCCCCGACCGTCCAAGTGGTTGGGCACCATTCCTTCCCCCCGTCGTTTCCCAAATCCTTATCCTGACCCCTTCCAAGTACTAGATAGTCGTAATGGCTTGGTGCCTTTCCCTTGATAATTCCTTTCCTTTCCATTTATGGGGTAGCCATCTTTTGTTCTTCTTTCTCCCTTCCTCCCCCCTTCTATCTCTCCTCCTCCCCCTTCCCATACTTGACGACAGGAGCGCCAGGGGGGGGGGGGCAAGCTCCCCTTTAGGTGGTGAACTATAATACACAGCTGGGGGGGGGGGGAGGGGGGGTGGCGACACTTCGACCCCTCATCCCCCAGTGTGTGTGGGGGATGAAGGGGGAGTGTCCTCTTCCCACGCTCGTCAGCCCCCCCTCCTCCCCCCCCACACACACCTCTCCCACGCCTCCCAAGCCCCCCCCCCTTTCATACCCCCTACTGGATCAGGTGCACGTCTGGTGAGGTACCGGATGTGGTCCTGGAAATAATTATATCTTAAATGTCTTGATTTTTTTGTCTATCTTCTTCTTTCGTTCTTAATTCCTCCTCCTCCTCTTCGAAAACCTCCTTCTCCTCCTCCTCTTCCTAATCCTGCTCCGACAGGCCTCCTCCTCCTCAATCCTGTCATCAATGTCGTGGGGTCCAGTTAAATTCTGAGGTTTTAATTTCCCTGGTACACAGACAAGTATAGACGACATGGTGGTGTTGTACTGTGTAGTTCTACTCGTTCATTCATTTATTGTGCACCCATCCCGTTAGCGGTGGTGGAGAGGGTTACAGAGGCATGTAATAGGTTCAGGAACTCAACCCCAAAGTTCGTTTAGCTGAGCAAGTGACAATTTTGTGAAGCTAGTTACACAATTGTTATTGTTACATATCAATGATCTTTTTATATCACAAGTGGTTCAACAAGAGGCTCACAACAGTCACTGTTCAAGGCAGTTTACATCTACGGTGAATCACACAGTTACTAGTCCTGCTCCACACCCACCCAACTGGGCGGCAGCTTTATAGTCATGTGCAGGCTGCCCCTACAGGCATATGCAGGCGGCACCTACAGTCATGTGCAGGCTGCTCCTACAGTCATGTGCAGGCTGCACCTACAGTCATATGCAGGCTGCTCCTACAGTCATGTGCAGGCTGCTCCTACAGTCATGTGCAGGCTGCTCCTACAGTCATGTGCAGGCTGCACCTACAGTCATGTGCAGGCTGCACCTACAGTCATGTGCAGGCTGCCCCTACAGTCATGTGCAGGCTGCTCCTACAGTCATGTGCAGGCTGCACCTACAGTCATGTGCAGGCTGCACCTACAGTCATGTGCAGGCTGCTCCTACAGTCATGTGCAGGCTGCACCTACAGTCATGTGCAGGCTGCCCTACAGTCATGTGCAGGCTGCCCCTACAGTCATGTGCAGGCTGCACCTACAGTCATGTGCAGGCGGCACCTACAGTCATGTGCAGGCTGCACCTACAGTCATGTGCAGGCGGCACCTACAGTCATGTGCAGGCGGCACCTACAGTCATGTGCAGGCGGCACCTACAGTCATGTGCAGGCTGCACCTACAGTCATGTGCAGGCGGCACCTACAGTCATGTGCAGGCGGCACCTACAGTCATGTGCAGGCGGCACCTACAGTCATGTGCAGGCGGCACCTACAGTCATGTGCAGGCGGCACCTACAGTCATGTGCAGGCGGCACCTACAGTCATGTGCAGGCGGCACCTACAGTCATGTGCAGGCGGCACCTACAGTCATGTGCAGGCTGCACCTACAGTCATGTGCAGGCGGCACCTACAGTCATGTGCAGGCGGCACCTACAGTCATGTGCAGGCGGCACCTACAGTCATGTGCAGGCGGCACCTACAGTCATGTGCAGGCGGCACCTACAGTCATGTGCAGGCGGCACCTACAGTCATGTGCAGGCTGCACCTACAGTCATGTGCAGGCGGCACCTACAGTCATGTGCAGGCGGCACCTACAGTCATGTGCAGGCGGCACCTACAGTCATGTGCAGGCGGCACCTACAGTCATGTGCAGGCGGCACCTACAGTCATGTGCAGGCGGCACCTACAGTCATGTGCAGGCGGCACCTACAGTCATGTGCAGGCGGCACCTACAGTCATGTGCAGGCGGCACCTACAGTCATGTGCAGGCGGCACCTACAGTCATGTGCAGGCGGCACCTACAGTCATGTGCAGGCGGCACCTACAGTCATGTGCAGGCGGCACCTACAGTCATGTGCAGGCGGCACCTACAGTCATGTGCAGGCGGCACCTACAGTCATGTGCAGGCGGCACCTACAGTCATGTGCAGGCGGCACCTACAGATGTGCAGGCGGCACCTACAGCAGGTGCAGGCGGCACCTACAGTCATGTGCAGGCGGCACCTACAGACATGTGCAGGCTGCCCCTACAGTCACCAAACTTGGGATACTTGGCTTAGATTCCTGGCAGTACGTCATTATGAATGAAGTACTTACACACATTTCCTGAACACAACTGCTGGATTGGAATACAATCTCTAAACTTAGCGATTTTTTTTCACATTCCATTATATAATGACGCAAAGTATGCGAATAGTTCTGCTGACAGAGTTTTCATTTAGTCAAATCCACATCAGTAGATGTTACAAACTCCCAGAGGTACTTGTAGTCGAGCCTAAGCCTAGCAGTGGTAACATCTACAAGTCTGCTAACCTCATTGGATGACCCATAGACGTGCGGTTCTCCCTGCATAATAGTGACGATAGATGGAGTAACTGGTGTGAATTTTACTTTGCTTCAAGTCTACGATAATTTTGTTGATGTTCCTGGAATATTGCTGCCCTCAGGCTGCTCAAAGGCAATCCAAGATGGCAGTCAATGCTGTCTCTACGAGCACAAGTTTTGGCAAACTCATCAGTTCTGTCATGCACGCCTTCCCACTCGCTCAGCCGGCCAGTTCCCCACTCAAGTGTTGGTCTGTAATTTTTCACCATCAACCAATATTGTTCCGACAGGTACTGTGTTGTTGGGCTTAAGGCTGGATATTAGGGCTGAGGAAAGCATTGAGAAGATTTCCAGGCTAGGCTGGTACAATGAGGACAGAGTAACTATTGATAAAGATAGTATTAATTAAATAAGAACCAGTGTGAGGAGAGAAGCAGAGAGTGGGAAAATGACATAGGAAATAAAGCCAAGACCGAATTAAAACTGCTTCACGGCCACACCATGAGGAAGAAAACAGTGAAAGAACAGTTATGAAATTGGAAATTGGTGGGACAGGTACACAGAGAATGACAAGGAAGTGTACGAAAAACTCAACAAGAGATTCCAGGAGGTCATCACACTAGAACAAGGAGATGTCTTTGAGCTAAGAGAAGTGGCAATAAACCAGGGAACTTTAGAAGACTTTTAAATTACCAGAGATGAGGTTATAACGTAACTGCTGAATTTGGACCTGAGGAAAGGTAATTAGACCTGACAGAATCTTGCCAACCATTGATACTAAAAGAGTGTGCAGAAACATTTTACTTGCCACTCTCCATAGTGTATAATAAGTCACTGGAAACGGGAGACCTACCAGAAATAAGGAAGACAGGCAATGTAGTCCCAATATACAAAAAGGGTGACAGGCATGAGGCACTGAACTACAGACCAGTGTCGTTATCTTGTATACCATGCAAGATGATGGAGAAGATCGTGAAAAAGACTAGTAGCACATCTGGAGAGAAGGGACTTCGTGACACACAACATGGGTTCAAGGAGGGTAAATCTTGCCTCACTGGTTTATTAGAATTCTACGATCAGTTGACAAAGACTAAGCAAGAACGAGAAGGATGGGCACACTGCATTTTCTTGGACTGTCATAAAGCCTTCGACTCAGTACGTTTTAAGAGGCTCGTACATAATTTGGAAAAAAGGTAGGAGTAACAGGCAAGGTGCTCCAATGGACAAGGGAGTACCTAAGCAACAGGAAGCAGAGAGTTACTGTGAGGGGTGAGACCTCGGACTGGCGTGAAGTCACCAGCGGAGTCCCACAGGGCTCTATACTTGGACCTATCCTGTTTTGTTAATGTCATGAATATGATGAATATGAACAATATGATGGATATAATGAGTATGAACATTGTGGTGAGCTCGGTATGAACTCTTTGATGATCATGATATAAACAATTTGATGACAATGAACAATATGAATTTGACGCAAAAGAACAAGGTGAATGAACCTAAGCCATAATTACCATGAGTATGTTGAGTGAGGTGAATACAAGAGACCCACGTCCCTTCCCTTCGCAGGAGGGGGGTGTGAGGAGCAGCCAGCGTCCCCCTCCCCTCTTCACCCTCCCCATGCCTTCCCCTCTTGCAGAAGAAAAAACGTTCTAATTACCAAGGGCAATTTCCCATAGTGGTGCTGAGAAGACAAATCTCCGAGTTTAATTAGGACATGTACAGGAGGTCTTGGGGCAGGGGGGGGGAGGGAGGGGTGAAGGTGGGAGGGGGTGAAGGTGGGAGGGGATGAAGGAGGGAGGGCTGAAGGAGAGAAGAGGTGAAGGAGGGAGAGGTCAAGGAGGCAGAGGAAGGTAGGGGGAAGGGGGGAAGAGTAATGGAAGGTTGATATTTGAGTTAGTGGAATGGGTATATTATAAGCAGGGGAGGGGATTATTGGAGGTAGGTGGGAGGGGGGAATGTTGAAGGGAGGGGACAGGGGAGGGGTAGAGAAGGAGATGGGAAAATTGGAAGAGGAAGGGGTGAGGAGATGGAAGCAGAAAGTGGGAAAGTAGGAGATGGAAGGGCAAGATAAAGAGAATGAGTGGAATGAGATGGATAAGAGGGAGGGGGTGACAGAGCTCTGGAAGCCGGAATAGTGTAGTAGAGATATAGACAGTGTCGAACAGTGTCTTTTCAGCCCATTGAGGTAGTAACTGTACTAGTAGTAGTAGTAGTGGTAGAAGTAGTAGTGGTAGTACTAGTAGTAATGGTGGTAGTAGTAGTGGTAATGGTGATAGCAATCATTTATGCAAAATCTCCATAATTATAACACTGCTCTGACCTATGTTCCTACCTGGTAGTATGAGTAAAGAGACGGGAGAGAGCCTTCAGTTGTTCCGTCCCGACCTCACCCCGTCGAAACACTGTCTGTCCCGGTGCTATTAGTTCATATGCTTCCAGCAGATGACTTCTCAGTGGACGGTAAGGCTGTCTTACTGTCTCTTCGCTGTCTCTCCCTGTCTCTGCCACCTTCTCTCGTGTATGTGCCAGGGAAGTCATTTTATATAAGGCATGTAAATGGAATGTTGATCCTTGATATAAATATGGATAGAAGAGGGACAGGTGTGGGATAGGTGTTGGCATAGGTGTGGAAATATGAAGGAAATATCAGAGGGAGGTAGCAGAGCAGATGTGGAGACAGAGAGGGGGCAGGACAAGTGTGGAGACAGAGGGGCAAGACAGGTGTGGAAACAGGGAAGGGGCTCGACAGGTGTGGAGACGAACCAAGTCCCAACTGGAAAGTCGGGACTTGTCCCAACTCCCAACTTTCTTCTACTGGACTTCAGTAGAGTCAAGAAACTCTGCTGAAGTCCACAATGACTGACAAATGGCAAAGTCAATAACTCGTCTTCAAACGTTAGAGTTCACAATGACTGAATAATCTGGCAGTCAGCAATCACCTCTTAAAAGTTAAGTTCACAAACCATGAAATTTGACCAAGTCCTGAATCTCCTCACCAGAGTTAAAGTCCACACAAGCATCAAAACGTGACGGAGTCCCCATATGGCGGTCAAAATTATGTATCACTTTCCCACAAGAATTACAATTCGTGAATGTAGTGATAACACTTATTTAACTTTGATCCCCTACAATAATCTCCTTCTTTACTCACAGGTAAGAAGACAATAGATATATACAAGTATCCTTACTATCAAATGACTGAAGAGAGAGAGGGCTTTGGAGGAAGATTCACCACCTGGGCCTGATGTGGAGGTTCCCGGGGTTGGGGAGGAGCTGACTTGGGGGCCTTGGGCCTTGTTGGACCCCGCCTGTGTTTTCTGACCCTCAGAGTGAGGGCTTACTGTTAGAAGGAATGGGGTTTTCCTTTCCCTCCGTCTGCTTACGAGTTGTATTTGGGTTCGGCTCCTCTCCAGGTTCGGTTCTGTATCCCCGCGGGTCCTTCAGTTCCGTCTTTTTTAAGGTTTTCGGCTTCCCGCATCTCGCCTATTGTGGTGCGGTGGCCATTGCAGCTTACCTCCTGCCCCACCTGGAACGTGCCTCTACAATGGATCCCTCTTCCTTCAGGTTTGGGTCTTTGTCTTCATAATGGGTTCATTATGAGGTTCCAGAGTCGTTCGGGCTGGCAGACTGCCCGTGGTTGTCGTTGGATCACCAGGTAGCTCCACCACTACCATCACTGGTAGCTCCACCACTACCATCACCAGGTAGCTCCACCACTACCATCACCAGGTAGCTCCACCACTACCATCACCTGGTAGCTCCACCACTACCATCACCTGGTAGCTCCACCACTACCATCACCAGGTAGCTCCACCACTACCATCACCAGGTAGCTCCACCACTACCATCACCAGGTAGCTCCACCACTACCATCACCAGGTAGCTCCACCACTACCATCACCAGGTAGCTCCACCACTACCATCACCAGGTAGCTCCACCACTACCATCACCAGGTAGCTCCACCACTACCATCACCAGGTAGCTCCACCACTACCATCACCAGGTAGCTCCACCACTACCATCACCAGGTAGCTCCACCACTACCATCACCTGGTAGCTCCACCACTACCATCACCTGGTAGCTCCACCACTACCATCACCAGGTAGCTCCACCACTACCATCACCAGGTAGCTCCACCACTACCATCACCAGGTAGCTCCACCACTACCATCACCAGGTAGCTCCACACTACCATCACCAGGTAGCTCCACCACTACCATCACCAGGTAGCTCCACCACTACCATCACCAGGTAGCTCCACCACTACCATCACCAGGTAGCTCCACCACTACCATCACCAGGTAGCTCCACCACTACCATCACCAGGTAGCTCCACCACTACCATCACCAGGTAGCTACACCACTACCATCACCAGGTAGCTCCACCACTACCATCACCAGGTAGCTCCACCACTACCATCACCAGGTAGCTCCACCACTACCATCACCTGGTAGCTCCACCACTACCATCACCTGGTAGCTCCACCACTACCATCACCAGGTAGCTCCACCACTACCATCACCTGGTAGCTCCACCACTACCATCACCAGGTAGCTCCACCACTACCATCACCAGGTAGCTCCACCACTACCATCACCTGGTAGCTCCACCACTACCATCACCAGTAGCTCCACCACTACCATCACCAGGTAGCTCCACCACTACCATCACCTGGTAGCTACACCACTACCATCACCAGGTAGCTCCACCACTACCATCACCTGGTAGCTCCACCACTACCATCACCAGGTAGCTCCACCACTACCATCACCTGGTAGCTCCACCACTACCATCACCAGGTAGCTCCACCACTACCATCACCAGGTAGCTACATCACAGGTAGCTCCACCACTACCATCACCAGGTAGCTCACCACTACCATCACCTGGTAGCTCCACCACTACCATCACCAGGTAGCTACACCACTACCATCACCTGGTAGCTCCACCACTACCATCACCAGGTAGCTCCACCACTACCATCACCAGGTAGCTCCACCACTACCATCACCAGGTAGCTCCACCACTACCATCACCTGGTAGCTCCACCACTACCATCACCAGGTAGCTCCACCACTACCATCACCTGGTAGCTCCACCACTACCATCACCAGGTAGCTGCACCACTACCATCACCAGGTAGCTACACCACTACCATCACCAGGTAGCTCCACCACTACCATCACCTGGTAGCTCCACCACTACCATCACCAGGTAGCTCCACCACTACCATCACCAGGTAGCTCCACCACTCCCATCACCTGGTAGCTCCACCACTACCATCACCAGGTAGCTCCACCACTACCATCACCAGGTAGCTACACCACTACCATCACCTGGTAGCTACACCACTACCATCACCCGGTAGCTCCATCACTTCGATCACCAGGTAGCTACACCATTACACCATCACCTGGTAGCTACACCACTACCATCACCTGGTAGCTCCACCACTACCATCACCTGGTAGCTACATGTTGCGATGGTGGATTTGGTGGTGTTACCGCTGACGAACCACCCAACCCACAACTCGACAAATGCTCATATTTCACTAAGAGATCACACTAGGCACTTGTGGCTCTTGGAGAGGGGCTCAACGTCACACGTTTAGGGGATGCGGCTCCAACACGCAGCCTTGTTGTCACGTGCACACACCCACTCGAGCCGCTGTGACTCCCCACTCTTATGGAATATGACCTCCTCAATCCCCTATTTTCCTAGACTTCTGTCTTACTCTGTCCACAGCAGTGGGTTCCTGTTTTCTTGCTCTCTCTCTCTCTCC